>CM076611.1:42333267-42589138 GCA_038502775.1 Hippodamia convergens | reverse complement strand
TTTATCCATATATAGATGATTTGCGTAATACTTTCATTATTTTTGTTAAATAACTTAAATAACGAAATATGTGCTGAATGTAATAGTACATAAGATGCAGTATATTGAATCTCCCTCTTTAAATTTTCGAGAGTATTGAGAATTCGTTTACTCCTTGAAATAAATTTAATCGTCTATATATTATGATGAATCAAGTTATTCAGTTCTGAGCCAGTTCCATATAAAGTTCAGCATCTATTTCTGGTTTTGAAAAATTGGTACTAGAGTGCCTAGTAATTTCAACTCTACTAAAAAAATAGAGATAAAAAAAGGAGAGGACAGAGAAACGCCAGTGGACAACCTTCAATCTGAACTGGTTACAGTACTCCGTAAGAAATCAGTAGATATGGTTAAAACTCAACAGAATAAGCTTGACGAAATAAAATGCTCATAAAGAGCATACAAAAGTTTAACAACTTATTATGAAAATAACTTAATTTCGGTTTGAAATTTGCATATGTAACACTGTGCCTACGGTTAATGCGAGAAAAAAGCACCTACGTTAGCAAGAGTAATTTTATTGTCGATTATTGATAAGAACTTAGTTAACAAATTAGAAAATAATATGAAGCTATATTAGCCTATAGCAGGTAAGTGGTCGAAAGTCTTTTATAGTTCAGGTTACTTATTTACGAGTATCACCAAGTCACGAATACATCGACAACCTATCTTCATCAGTCTATACATGAATAACGTCCAACGAAATGAAAAAGGTTCACTAAGTAGGATGTCAGGAAACGATGGAGCTTAAGAAATCTCACTAACTAGGCTCGTATAACAGGAATTATCTAAGTTCACCACGTGGATTCATGCCGAATCAATACTAGTTTCTTAAACTACTTGCAAAAATCTCATCGTTGAAAAAACGTCGAGTTTCACAAATCTTCCCATAGTAAAAAAAGGCATCGAAAGTGAGTCAAGTAAACATTGAATCCCCTTTCGACTCGAAATTATCTTTTGTAAATCCGTCAATCCATATAATGCTCCGAAAAAAACTCTCTCAAACATTTGCGAAAAAGCGACCCCCAATTCTTCCAAGAAAAATATTATATCTGACATACTCACTTTGCAACGTCAAGAAAAACCTCAGATTAAAATTACCCATCTAACGACGAACAAATCTAGAGTGATCGGGAAAAGAAAAATTACGTCATTAAAGGGCCAAAAACAAGATATGCCCATGAACTTCACCTTCTGTTGAAAAGAAAATAAGTCATTTGCAATATTACAAGGTAGAATATAACTAAATTCAAAATAGTATATCTCTTCTAGAAGAATTCATATAAGATAAGTGCACTTATATTTTTTGAACCTTCAGTGAAAATAATATAAGGCTAGTTATACTGTTATGATTCCGTTTGCCATCGCGACTTGTCAGGATTTATACTCAGATTACCTCACCTCTCAATTTCACAATTTGTGGCGATTAGTATGTCCTGTATTTTCTCTGGTTCAAAGATAGAGATATGAGTTTATTTAACATATTTGTACAAGTTGTAAACTCTGAAAAAAAATACTATATAATTGTTTACAGTTGTTGAAAATTAATTCAAATTTCTAACGATAGTAAGTAACCAATATTCAAAATTTAGAATATATTTCTTCTATTCTTCGTCACAATCGGTTTCTTCTAGTCTTGATCGGGAATCCAGTCGCATTCGATGTTTTCTAATCTCGTCGGAAATTTTTTTGTCACAATCTGTATTGATAAGTTATTTTTTTCCTCAATTCCTCAGTTACATATTTTCTCAAAATGAATGAATGTTTTATGTTGATATGTTTTTTCGAAATTTTTATAATTTTCAAATTATTATAGACCCCAAAAAAATTAACAAATAAACTTGATTTACCAAAAATTCCCAGTTCTGACTTATACTCCTCTTCCCAAGCACTCTAGAAATTTTCGAAGAAAATAACCACTCCAATTCCTGCCCAATTCATAAGATCTCTGTCACCCTAAAAACATGTAACATAACATATTCAATAATATCTCGGCATCAGATTGCTGTAACGAATAATTTTGATTGTCGCCTCATATTTTAACCAGTCCATTAGGTTTCAATTGTCAACTTCTCTGCTTCGTTCAATGAAAGTTTTTATTCTAGATTTTTACACGACGCAGCCTCCTTCTTATATTTTATCTAGCTTCTTTCGGTAGCGAAGAAACCGTAAACAAGCTCAATTCTGGGGGAGGAAAAGGAAAAGAGATAGTGTGTGACGCTGAAAATATCTATAAAGGTCAACCAGAATCGTAGTCCGCACCTGAAACAAACCGGAAGGTCCTCGAATAGAACACATTCGAGTAAAAGGGGTCGACACCTTCACCCCAACGATCGTTCGTAAAGATAAGCGGAAATCCCCCGAATAGGAGGGATATTTTCCTGAAGGAATGTACGCCGTCTTCACGAGCCGAGAATGATGAATGCAAAGAGATAAGCGGTGACGTCCATTAAGCTGAAATTTCGACAAAGAAAAAACTGATAACGATGGAAATTCAGGTTTTTTGTGGGGTGGGAACATTTTACTGCAGAAGTAGTAGGTATATACCTCTGTTTCAACATTTGATAAGAAGAACTGATGAAATTTGATGATCTTTAATTCTGGAAGATTCTGTATTTCTGTTTTTGTTTAAACTAAAACGAGATGTTGCATTTACTAAACCAAGAGTGGACCTGATGAAATGTGTTTTATATGTATACACGAGTACATGAAAATATCACAATGAAAAAAATTCGTTTGTCTGGCAAATCTCGTAGAACAAAAACAATGTTACTCAATATTTCATTATAGCATTGTTTTCAGGAATATTTATTGATGACATATTGGCCTCCTGCCACGGATTTATTCAAATCTGTCAAATTTATGAGATAGAGAACAGTTTTTGCTAATCAATATTTTCAATTCAAAAATCACTAACGATATTTACGGAAATATTTCATTATTTTCGATTGAAATTCAGCGAAATTGGAGAAAATAATGTATGCTACACGTACAGAAGGCTCATTCTAACACTCGTTTTTGAATTTTGAACTCGTTTTTAGAATATCAATGCCTTCTGCACTTCTATCATAAATAACTATTCAAGAATTTATTCAATTGTACCTAAAATTATTCTGAACAGGGGTCGTTGTGGCTCTACGTTCAGCCTTCGGGAACTTCGACCGCAAGGATCTTTTGTCTCCTTTACCCAACTCGTTCATTTAAATCCCAAGGGGGCCGTCAATGGCATTGTATCTATAGATCTACGGAATTTAAATTGGGATGATCATCATATCTTTCGAAAGAGTAAGTCTGCTTCAGATGATGATGTCTCAAAATCTGTTCAGTTTGGCAAAGAATAAGATGTCCATTAGAGGAACATAATGAATAACACTCCTGTTCATCTTCCATATTATGAAAACTATTCTGAATTTTGAAAACCAAAGCTCATAAAAAAGGTAGGGGGCTAAAATAAATCAGCAATATGCATAGATAATGACATGACACTTTAGTCACTATCAATAAGATTAGTCATGAAACATGCATTAAGTACACAGGAGAGAAAAAATTCGAATATTTCAGCTTTATGTTTGTATATCCAGAAAACAGAATTGAGAAAAGCATAACGTGAACCTAAAATGAGTTGCTAAACAATTAAAAGAGTTAAGGTATTCTTCACCGTCTACTACCATTCGATAGGTTCAATAATTATCCATGAAAAAAATAACAAAAGGAGGTCAAAGAGAAAACGCTTAGAATACTGTCAAAAACTCTCTCAAAACATTTGCGAAAAAGCGACCCAATTCTTCCAAGAAAAAATATTATATCTGACATAAACTCACTTTGCAACGTCAAGAAAAACCTCAGATTAAAATTACCCATCTAACGACGAACAAATCTAGAGTGATCGGGAAAAGAAAAATACGTCATTAAAGGGCCAAAACAAGATATGCCCATGAACTTCACCTTCTGTTGAAAAGAAAATAAGTCATTTGCAATATTACAAGGTAGAATATAACTAAATTCAAAATAGTATATCTCTTCTAGAAGAATTCATATAAGATAAGTATACTCCTCTTCCAAGCACTCTAGAAATTTTCGAAGAAAATAACCACTCCAATTCCTGCCCAATTCATAAGATCTCTGTCACCCCTAAAAACATGTAACATAACATATTCAATAATATCTCGGCATCAGATTGCTGTAACGAATAATTTTGATTGTCGCCTCATATTTTAACCAGTCCATTAGGTTTCAATTGTCAACTTCTCTGCTTCGTTCAATGAAAGTTTTTATTCTAGATTTTAACACGACGCAGCCTCCTTCTTATATTTTATCTAGCTTCTTTCGGTAGCGAAGAAACCGTAAACAAGCTCAATTCTGGGGGAGGAAAAGGAAGAGATAGTGTGACGCTGAAAATATCTATAAAGGTCAACCAGAATCGTAGTCCCGCACCTGAAACAAACCGGAAGGTCCTCGAATAGAACACATTCGAGTAAAAGGGTCGACACCTTCACCCCAACGATCGTTCGTAAAGATAAGCGGAAATCCCCCGAATAGGAGGGATATTTTCCTGAAGGAATGTACGCCGTCTTCACGAGCCGAGAAAGATGAATGCAAAGAGATAAGCGGTGACGTCCATTAAGCTGAAATTTCGACAAGAAAAAACTGATAACGATGGAAATTCAGGTTTTGTGTGGGGTGGGAACATTTTACTGCAGAAGTAGTAGGTATATACCTCTGTTTCAACATTTGATAAGAAGAACTGATGAAATTTGATGATCTTTAATTCTGGAAGATTCTGTATTTCTGTTTTTGTTTAAACTAAAACGAGATGTTGCATTTACTAAACCAAGAGTGGACCTGATGAAATGTGTTTTATATGTATACACGAGTACATGAAAATATCACAATGAAAAAAAATCGTTTGTCTGGCACATCTCGTAGAACAAAACAATGTTACAATATTTCATTATAGCATTGTTTTCAGGAATATTTATTGATGACATATTGGCCTCCTGCCACGGATTTATTCAACATCTGTCAAATTTATGAGATAGAGAACAGTTTTGCTAATCAATATTTTCAATTCAAAAATCACTAAACGATATTTACGGAAATATTTCATTATTTTCGATTGAAATTCAGCGAATTGGAGAAAATAATGTATGCTACACGTACAGAAGGCTCATTCTAACACTCGTTTTTGAATTTTGAACTCGTTTTAGAATATCAATGCCTTCTGCACTTCTATCATAAATAACTATTCAAGAATTTATTCAATTGTACCTAAAATTATTCTGAACAGGGGTCGTTGTGGCTCTACGTTCAGCCTTCCGGGAACTTCGACCGCAAGGATCTTTTGTCCTTTACCCAACTCGTTCATTTAAATCCCAAGGGGGCCGTCAATGGCATTGTATCTATAGATCTAACGGAATTTAAATTGGGATGATCACTCATATCTTTCGAAAGAGTAAGTCTGCTTCAGATGATGATGTCTCAAAATCTGATCAGTTTGGCAAAGAATAAGATGTCCATTAGAGGAACATAATGAATAACACTCCTTGTTCATCTTCCATATTATGAAAACTATTCTGAATTTTGAAAACCAAAGCTCATAAAAAAGGTAGGGGGCTAAAATAAATCAGCAATATGCATAGATAATGACATGACACATTAGTCACTATCAATAAGATTAGTCATGAAACATGCATTAAGTACACAGGAGAGAAAAAATTCGAATATTTCAGCTTTATGTTTGTATATCCAGAAAACAGAATTGAGAAAAGCATAACGTGAACCTAAAATGAGTTGCTAAACAATTAAAAGAGTTAAGGTATTCTTCAAGTACCTACTACCATTCGATAGGTTCAATAATATCCATGAAAAAAATAACAAAAGGAGGTCAAAGAGAAAAACGCTTAGAATACTGTCAACTTATGATGCAACGGAAAACTCCAATTTATGGAAGATATAAATTATAAAGAAAGAAATGAATTAAAGATAACGCAAGGTAATTCAAATTGAAAAAAATGAAGAACAGCTGGCAATGAACAAATTCAAACGAGGCTTTATTCATGTTGGGAATATAAAATAAACAGAATTCATCATAGTGGAACAACTTACGTACGTACAAAAACATATTTATTGAGGATAATAATAATAATAATCTTCATTTGAAAAATCATTGCCGACTTTTGACAACATAGAAAAATTACCTGAAGAAACATAAAATCATCATAAGGTTCCTGCCGCAATAAAAGCTGGTAAATCTCACGCCGAAAAGCATTAAGATATTTTATTTCTAGTATGTGCAGTTTTTATTACTGAAGGTGAGTTCGTGTAGTCGGTATATAAATATATTATGCCTTGTAGGATATGCTATAGATTTTGCGAATAATTCGAGATGCTTGAACACGATCAATAAAACACCTATACATATGTAAGGTAGGGTTAAAATATAATTGGTCTTGAATTAACCGCGATATGATTGTCGGAACTTCCGTTTAAAAAGACATCTTATGGAAAGTTTCTAAGTTTTGAACACAGCATTCGAAGAAGGGCGTTACCCCAGAAAATTATGCCGTGTAAAAAGTGCGTTTGGAAATAAGAAAAATAAATTGATTTCAAAAACGGGACAGAAAGATCATTCCTTAGAACCGCAGGCTATATATAATGCTGTTCAATTCTTTAATTAGGGACTGCTTATGCGGAAGCCAGTCCAAAAATTCATCCACCGTGATACCGAGAAACCTAGTGTTCTCACCGAGAGGTATCAGAGTCGGATGTGGAGAAAGAAGTTGACTCTTTACCTTTACCTTTGTTAAAAAAAATATGTATTCCGTCTTTTAGGAATTTATTCTAACATCGTGACTTTCACACCACTGGTTGACTGATGGTAAAGTAGAAAACAGGAGTTGTTGAAGGTTTTCAAGGTTCTTAAATTTCAAGATGATATTAGGTGTGAGGCGGAAGAATTGATATTAATGATATCTTCGAGAACAGAATTATCACACAGTATTTAAGTTATGTCTCCTCATCGTCTTACTATCTTTAAGTAAAAATCTCAATACAAAGTAAATTAAGATAGAAAGCGCTCCTTTGGAAGTATACAATGAATGATACGCCTCATTCGATGTATTCAAAACTTTATTTAATAATGAAATAAATGAGCTCCCCTCTGCAAACAGAAGTCGATTCCTGGAAAAACATGTAATTTTTGTTTGTTTGATTCTTGTGTTTTTGGTATTTTTTCTTCAGGGTATGTGATATTCTGACGATTTAATTTTTTGCTCTTTTCATTATTCCTTATTCTTCTTCTCGTGTTGAGAAGTGTTTTGTGTAATTAGCACATTCTATCCCTTTTCTTTGTGCATCTCTCCATTTATTGATATTTTCGTTCATGATGAAACAATTCTTGCCAAGTGTTATCAAATTTCACGATTTGAAGACGTTTCAAAGTCCTTCATAATGGTTGAACGTTCAGTTATATCTTGTAAAAGAGGAAAATATAAATCTAGATGAAGAGCTGCTTTATTATTCCAGTACACGCGTTAATCCCTTAGAGTGCTACCGTCCAAGCGAATGATATCTTTCTTCCTTATCCCCTCATCTCCTGAGCTGACACTTCCTCTTGCATCTGACGAAATCAATGACGACATTATGTTCTACGAGAGAACAACTGCGAAAACGAAACAACTGACCAATGCGGAAACTGCAAAATCAACTTTTATTATCGGATTAAGGATAGATACTGAAATCGGTAACGACCAATAAAATATTTATGTTCGCGATACCCTTCTCTGTGCGCTGTTTCGGATTCAGGACTGGTCACAAAGTTATACGACTACCTAAATATTTATAAACTCCAGTTTTCCATTCGGAGAAGGGATGGGGGAGAGATTTCCTGATGGGGTTTTTGTACGCGCGTTTCGTTTGTTCTGGGAGGGAAGTTTACGTTTTTTGGCTCGCTGCGTTTAGGTTCGGGAGTTGTTGAAAGAAGTGGGCAATGGTGTTGTTGAATATTAATGTGTTTCGACAGATTTTCGGCAACAAGAAGTTTATTTATGAAATATTGATGTGAATAAAACTGAACATGGAGTATTGGTTGTTATCAAATCGATTTGAATACAGCGTCACCCACGAATTTTGTTTGTAAAAACTATTTGGGGAGAAAGTTAAATTAACATTTTGCGATATGATACACGTTGTAATTTATTTGAACTTTGTACGACTTTTTTTATCGGAAGTTACGCCAAAATACACAGTTATATTCTGTTATGCAAATTGCTTCCTCATGGAATTCTGAGGTGTTTGAATTCGCCATTATTGGAATTTTGACAATAAATTGTTTTTCACCATGAAATGATGGAAACAAAGCTGAACACACTGGTAGTATTCCTCACACATCTACAGTGCGTTTCAAAAAGAGAGATCCCGTCTTTGGGACAGATAGAAAACTGAAAAATAGTTTGGGTTTGTGAAGTGAAAAAATTTCGAAACGCTATTCGAATTCAAGTTGAAGAAAAATATACACAGTTCTTACGGTTCTACCGAAACAAGTGACAACATTGAATTTGTTTTTATGTCTGGCTCATAAACGGTTCGTCAAATGTCGTATTCAATATTAGATTTATTTAGCGAAATTTCAAGTGAACTCAAAAATCATTTAATTCTACACCAAAAAGTTAATCTGGATGAAACTCGATATTTAGTACCGTTTGCGGAATATTTTGATTTGAAAATTATATAATTTAAGTAATAACCGATGCTGATCCGTACATCCAAAATACGATTGCTTTGAAAGATTTTTCCTGGCTGGCCTCGAAATTTTTCAGAATCTGAATTCCTGGCTCATAGATATGGAACTACGTTGGAAAATTATGTTGGCGTGGCAATAATACCGTGGCCCAAAAATGCACAATTTCTGAGACATTTGAAAATTCAATTAGTGACAGTGTTCATGCATTATTTCATCTAGAAATATTCAATAGGAGTTATTAATGAGTTTTAACTACATGATTACTTCCTAATCACTCTTATAATTATATAATTCTGGTTTTTTGGAAGTTTCTCTTTATTGACCAACTCAGTGACATAAACTTGGTTATTTTCAATTTTGGGTGTAGGTGACAGTGAGCCCTATCACTCAATGAAATTCACTGAAATTTGGATGTCTGATAATATTCGTCTTTTTTCGTAATACAATTAATTCAAAATCATTTGAAACATCTCAAGAAGAAATGAGATGAATTTTAATGACATCGTAAATTTTATGATTGGTCACACGTCATTAATATTTTCAGAATATTTAATTCTTTTCTGCACTGTTGCCAGATTATAGAAATTTCATCGCCATCAAGTCCTTCGTTTGAGTGAATATGTAGAGTTTTGCGCAATGAATATATCAGTCACGACTGGCGATAATGAAGAAATAGGAATAATTTTTCCACCGAATTTTCTTGATAAAACCTCATATAATTTTTGACGCCATTTGAATAAAACACTTTCAACTATTTCGAAGAAGAGAAATCTGAGAAATTGACGAATAATATTTTGTTTCGTCAATTGCATTGTTATCAATTCGGATTTCTGGAATCTGTTAAAAGTGGATATCATATAATGCGTAAAGCCTGCTCACCTCCAGCCGAAAATATTATATTGAACTGATGTTTTATAATTTAAATGTCAGAAAGAAGTTTATTTACAAAATAAAATAGGGAGCAAAATAGGTTTCGACCAAATAAAAAAAACTTCGCAAAAGTCTTCAGTTCTTCGATTGTCTGATTCATTCGGAACAGAAAAACTAATTCTTGATAACCCTGAAAAAGGTGTCGAATGAACCGAAACATCAGCTTTCTATAGAAGTTGTTTTTTTCGTCAATTGGAAATGAGTGTTACTACTTATTCTTGGATGTCCTACACCCATGGGGAAAAATTTCCTGGTTATAAGCCATCCTCAACTCAATTAAAATTGTAAATCCTTGAGCATTCTTCTTCTTGTTTTAAAACTCGTATCTATTGGAAGGAAAGCCTGATGAATCAGTTACAAAGTGAGAACTCAAAACTTCCCTATCACTCATGCTAATCGCTAGGTAGCTTCCCTAAACTCCCCTTGATTTATGCACGGAATACGTGCTTTTCCACCCCAGTTCTCGGAGTGATTCGCCACATAGGTAATCGTGAAATTTTTCATCTAGACGGGAGTAATCAAGTAAACGAATGCACAAGGTTTGACGTCCATCAGGTATGAAATCCTGCCACCAATGTTTCCAAGATCGATGCTCCCGCTCAACGCAATCTGAGGAGATAGGGAATTTTTTCTGTACAACTTCCCCACTTATAAACGATATCTTAATAAATTGGTTGTGGCTTAGGGTCCCAACGATTTTTCACATTTTCATTTCAAACCCGGATAATCGAGATGTTAAGTTTTCGTTGGACCACAATATATGTACATGGTGGGCAAAATTGGTGATACCTGAACTACAACTTTTTAACCGAAAGAGATAAAGAAAAATAAAATTCACATTACGGTGTTTTTTTACGGAAACTGATTATGATGCCATCAATTACATTCCTCTATTTTCTTTTGTTTTCGAGTTATAGGCCAAAATTGAAATAATGCATGAACACTGTCAATATTTGAATTTTCAAATGTCTCCGAAATTATGTATTCTTGGGCCATGGTGTTATTGCCAAGCCGACATTATTTTCCAATTTAATCCCATAGCTATGAGACAGGGATAGCAAGCCTGTAGCGTACTGTTTTTCCTGAAAAGTTTTCCTCCTGAGCTATTACATAAAATTTTGTTTTATCTTATGGAAACAATAGTTTGAAATGACTTCGAAAAAATAGCATTTTTTTTTCAGTTTCAAAAATAGGTACATCGTACATCGCCCTCAGATTAGTTCAGATATTATGGAAAGTATAGTTTGTAAGTGAAATTCAAATTAATGAGAATTAACTAGGCTGAATCAAAGAAATATGAGTCTCTACGTATTATTATTTTGAGTTTGGAACAACTGTCAGAATTCGAAGTCATTATTGGTGGCATTATGAGAATATTCGAAAATTACGATAAATATGGTATGTTAAAATGTTTTATTTCAGCGGATGAGAATAATAGGGCAGCAAGTGATGCATATTTCCATCTTTACTCCGAACGTAATCAACAGAATTTTAGGCGTTTTGTATATTTGGCAAATAAGTTGAATATTTTTGCTTCTTTCAAAAAGCCACATTCTAGGAAATATGAGAAAAAAAACAAGATGAGAATAGAAAAGAAATTGGAGCCGTGACTATAAATCCAAATATGTCATCTCGCAAAATAGATATTACACCATATATTATTCTGTGATTCAGCCTACTTAGTACTCAGTGATTTAATTTCCACATACAAACTATAATTTTCATGATATCTGAACGAATCTGAAAGCGATGTATGATATATTTCTGAAACTAGAAGAAAATGGCGATTCTCTCTAAGTAATTTCAAAATATATTGTTTCCATATAAGAAAAAAAACAACTTCATGTTGAAGCTCAGCAAGGAAACCGCTTCGGAAAAAACATAGAACGCTGTTGGATTGCCATGAAAAAATGTCTGTATAATATTTTCATTTCAACATCCTAGCACAAATAGGAACGGAGATAATGATATAAGTTGAAATCGCAGAAATTTCAATTTTGGCCTATAACTCGAAAACAAAAGAAGATAGAGGAATGCAGTTGATGGCATCATCAGTTTCTCTATAAAAGACGACTGTAATATGTCATTCATTCATCTCCTTCGGTTAAAAAGTTGTTCAGGTATCACCAATTTTGTCCATCCTGTACAAGTCAAATTCTCACAGAGAATTAAGGTATATGGTTTGAGATTTGTCTTCGGACGATGTTGTTCTGTGTTCTCAAAATAGATATGTAGTCGAAAGCAGTAGTTTATGGTGAATATGAGCCCTGAGAAATGAAGAATCTTAGATTATTAATATAATTCGGCCTTGGAATGTGGGGAATAAATAAATGGAAATAGACCTTGAAATTTTCTACTGAAATATTGTGAAAAAAAGGATCAATGTCAGATAAAAAAAATAACACAGAGTGTTCTAAGTCCAGAAATTTCATATAGTTCAGAAATTCAAAATCGTTCGCATCAAAAATCCACCTGTCTGAGCATTTTTCCGAAATGAGTTAATTCCAGCTGTTATCATATCTGTTTCATTTTCAGCGGCCTACCCTGTATGAAAAATTTGATTTTCTTCTGTGATATAAAACATCACCATGTCCTGTTTCAAAATAATGATAAAAATCTGAATCGTCACATTGGTTATATTCCTAGAAGAAACAGTTTCTGTTTCAATCCAGAATCATGGAGTGAAATATGTTACTGACAACGGAAGAGACTCTTCTGTGTTTGTCGTTCTGGGGGTTATTTTCTGTGAAATATGATCATAGAATGTAGTCGGCGACCGTATAATGGTAATGTTATGGCAGCTGGCCAGGTCTAGGGCACTTATGCATCGAATGTTTTGGTACCGACAATGTTTTTATAGCCCACAGTTCCGTTAATGACCCGTTGATACAACTACTGGTTTTCCCTTTTGAAAAGCCCTTGGTCAATTCGTTCAACGATTTGCTGAACTTTATCGACAATATTTACAAATGAAAACTTCATGCTTTAAATGGATTGTCATTTGTAGTACATATTCATATCATTTTATTTTTTAACCAACTACCCCACTTCATTCTGAAGGTGTCGTTTTCTTGAAAGAAATGAAAAATGCACGTCAAAAATTGTATAAAAAAAGACGATAACAAAAATGGATAATAAATAAGTGGAAAGTCAAAAAATTATGCTACTAAGCAATCATCTATAAATGAGTCACGTCATCGAATTATTCAAGAATGTCGATCTATAACAGGGACGAGCCGAAGCCAAATTTTTTCGGGGGGGAAATCCATCGAAAATTTTCCAACTGTACATTGAATTAACAGGAAACCGTTATACATATTATAATAATTGTTTCGGTAAAAAAAAAATTCAAAATGATGAATTTCAACAGAGTGAGGAGTAATTAAATTTTTCTCCATCTATCGAACATTCAGTTAAGTAAATCTTATGGAGTCTGTTTTTTTTTTTCATGAAGAGTATCTTGATGTTTCTTGACACTTTGAGAAACCCTACTTGTTTGTTTCTTGAGTTTTGTAGCTTTTCTATATTTCATGAAGTCAGGGAGCGAAAGCATCAGAAAAATATATTGTTTTTATTCTGTGAAACGAGTTAACATTTGGAATCAAAGTGATGAGAAATAAACGGTGATTTTCCAATTACCGAATATTCAATAATGTGAGTTTCTATTTCATGGAATCGTTTTTTTTTTGTAAGGAGTACCTTGAAGTATGTTTGAAACTTTGGGACACACTTTCTGTTTCATTCTTTAATTACGGTCAGTTTCATTCTTTGGTGTATCTCAAAAATTCAAATATGATAAAAGATATTTTTCACAAAAAAGCAGATTCCATAAAATCTCATTATGCGTTTTGGCACGTTATGAGTACGCCTCAAGACAAATTTCTTCCGATACGAAACGATGTTTAATGTTCACCAGTGGAGTCCGTACAGACTTCTGTCCGAACAAATTCGGTGAAAAACTTTGTACGCCATTGGTTTTTTCAAATTTTTAATTATTCTCGTAATAACCATATAATTCACAGTAAGAATGGTCTTTTGAGTTTTTCACCTGCGACGAATATTTTCTCAGAAAAAAAATAATAAAATGCAAATTCAGCATGTGCTTCAAATCCGTAGCTTTCCCAGATGAAGTTGCATTTTATTTTTTTTTCTCAGAAAGAATTCGTCGCAGGTAAAAAACTCAAGAGACCATTCCTACTGTTAGTTATGTGGTGATTACGAAAATAATTCAAAATTTGAAAAAAATCATTGGCGTACCAACTATTCACCATTTTTTCGGACAGAATTCTGTACAGACGCCACTGGTGAAAATTAAACATCGTTTCGTATCAGAAAAAATGTGTCTCAATGCGTACTCATAACGTTATAAAACAAAAAAAGAAATCGTGTACGGTGTAGAAAAAAAATTCATAATTATGATCCCGAATTTACGGAACCTTATTCCTTGGGTGGAGAAAAACACTATACTAACTTTGTTGGATTTTGTGAAAACATTTGACTTCTCCGCCTGATCTTGAGCGTTGTGTGCGTTTTTCCACGATTTCTATGCTAATGCTTTCAGATTTCTTAGATTATGTTATCTGATAAGGAGATTTCAGAAGGTTCAAGAGAAGAAAACATTTTCTGATGTGCTTTATGACCTCTAGAATTCTAATTCCTATTATTTTCGCTCCAATTCTAATTTTTTATTCGGATGTTGTCTCTGTGATGAGGCTCAGTGAAAGCATCTGCTTCAGTTTTCTAGTCCGGCTGATTAAAGATCTGTGGGTCTCAGGGCCTATAAATTGAAGATTGTATTGATTCATTCCAATGATTCCTCTATCAAATTTATCAATGAATAGTTTAAGGCTTTCACGACGGATATACTGGTATGAAAAGAGTCTTCCGGGCTTATTGGCCGTGGTCTATTAGGGATAATTTCACCTAACGTTTCGCCTACAACTTCGGTAGGCATCTTCAGAGGATTCTCGGTCTAAGGTTGTACCTCGAACGCTGAATTTCTGACACTGGCGCGTACGAACCGGAAACGTCATCTGCGCGCCAGTTGGGCCAATCAGCATCGCGCACGTAGACGCGCCACTTTTTCCCGCCATAAACTGGCGCGCAGATGACGTTTCCGGTTCGTACGCGCCAGTGTCAGAAATTCAGCGTTCGAGGTACAACCTTAGACCGAGAATCCTCTGAAGATGCCTACCGAAGTTGTAGGCGAAACGTTAGGTGAAATTATCCCTAATAGACCACGGCCAATAAGCCCGGAAGACTCTTTTCATACCAAATTTATCAATGTTTCGAAATTTAATTTATACGTCTTCGGAGAATTCCATTACACTCCATTCATTGTATAGGCATCGTTTGAGCCTCATCTGCACGTCTAGACTAGAAACATCATAGTGATTTACAGCATTTCCTAACGTTCTCTCGAATTCCTATTTGAAAGTCAATGGACGATAGTCGGTAGAAATGGCGAAAACAATAAAATGGATCTCTTGCATTATGTATAACGTTTAGGGGATGACCGTTGTGTGTTTATCTTAGGAGTGGTCTCTGCAACTTTCAGGCAGTGTAGCAGAAGATAAGGTGTTCAGGAAGAGGAAAAATGATGTTTCTATACTTGAAATATCAGAAACAGTAGATTATTTGGGGTAAATGGGAGAAATCCATCTTCGTCACCTAGATGGAGACACGGCTAGATCGATTTTTTGATACGAGTAGATAGTTATTTGATGGAACAACTTGATGCATATACAGATGATGCTGTTTGAATGCTGAGTGGAAAATATATTTCCATGACAAAAGGAAAACTTGTAGGTTATAATGTGGAATATTAGCATGAAACATAATATCAACACATTTCTTCAACTTTTCAATATAGTCTGACTGAAGGATTCCTTCAAGAAGTATTGGTGCACGATATGAATATAGGTATGAAATCATCAAGTATGGTTTAGTCTATATGTCGCTAACTGCAAATTCATGTAAAACAAAAACGAAGATAGTTTAAATACAGGTTATATTTTGGCAAATAACTGTTGTCTGTTGTCTGAAACAGTAGACATGTCTCATTGAAAAATTTATCATCCTCATTTTTCAGAAAACTATTGAAAAATTCACCGAAAATAATTTGCATAACTATCCAATCATATGAATGTGGAATACAAATTTTCAATGAATATTTATATAAAAATGTAAGGCTCATGTTGATTCAAATGACGAAAACCATTCAACAATAAAAACAAACTAGGTATATATAAAATTACTGATTAGTCCACAGGATTTAAAAAGTATTAATTTGTAGTAGGCTTTTTGAATCAACTTTTCTTTGAAGATGACACGGATCTTCTTCCCACTTAGCATTTTGTACTTTCCTAGCAACATATTATATATCTTCACCGCTTCGTGGAACTCTATCAATATTTATATGTCATATTTCAAATGTGATTCTATCAATGCGTGATACACAGTTTTTAGTTTTTTTTCCTCATTTATATTATATCTGATGGTTTCAAATTTGCTCAGCAGTGGTCGCAGCTATTATACGACTAGATTTGGCTGATCCTTCCATCTTAAGTGAATGTCTATAAGGACTCGTAAATATTTGAATATTCATTCTCTGCTGGGAGTCCATCGTACCAACGTTGGGGATCTTCAAAGTCACTGGTGTAATATATAAATATGAAATACATCAATCTGAACTTCACCGTGTCAGGTCTTGAAAAACACGAACCTAGATGAGGATAACTACACAAATAAAGAAATTTTTCATGATCATAATATTAAAATGGATTCGCTCCCAACAAATCAAATGATCTCACTACTCATTTTGAAGAAGAAAGAAAATCAAAAATTTTGAACTCTGTATGAATCAAATTCAAATCTTAGAGATACTAAGAATTCCATTTTTGCTTCATTGTTTCCAATTTTCAGATGGTATTTCTTATGCTTGTAGTATGGATTTCTCACCAGGCAACATAATTGCGAATTGATTGACCTCTTAAATATGTATTGTTGAAATATAAGTACTCGTGAGTCAAGGACTCACCCTGTACATTCATTCGTTAGATCTTCACAACATTCTTCATGAGATAAAGGCCTAATTGATGTCTTTCTGGCTCAATTTATCTTCCTGTCGCTACAAGCTGAATGAGGACTACCCCAACTTGATCTAGATTCCATCCTAAATTTCTCCAATTTACTGCGAACATAAATAAATCGTCCGGTCGAACCTCCGTCAACCCTGTGATGGCTCCTGTCTGAGAAGCCCCTTCTTATGCCATTAATCGCAACGGCGGAAAATGGAAAATCGGCGGAAAGCGAAGAGACAGCGTTACAATCGCCCATCTCTAAGAGGGCCGAAAATCTAATCCTCATTTAATGAGTATTCTTCGCTGCCCCGCGATAGAACCTATTAGGGAGGCGATCGAATCGAAAATTTCCTTGCTCTCTGCCCTCCGATACTGGTGTTTTCCGGAGCGGGAGTGGGGGGGGTACCTTCCGCGCAAAGGAAAATGATTGCAATTAGGCGAAGGGCTTCGCGAAATTGAGAGCATAATTTTTACAGCGAAACAGGCTGCTCTTTCGGGAAGATATTCGATATTAGATATTCCTGAAGAGGGGTTATAGGGTCGGTTCCGTAGACGATAACCGTTAGGGTTGATGTCTCTGTCGCCAAAATCCATAGGCTTGGTATGTGGAAGGTTTTAGGTAAAATGGTCATTATACTGAAAATAGTTGAATTATAAGTACAAAATCAGTATTCTTGGAACCATCTGACACAGTGCATGATTTTCATGAGTCCTCCGATCAGGAACGTTCTATCAAGAAGGAAGTCGCTTTGATTTTTAGTCAAGATCTTCGTCAAATGTTGCTAGCTTTCTGCCATTCTCATAGATATCTTCAGGACACTGAAAGACTGACAGATGTAGACTCGTAAGATAACCAATTTTAGCAGAGCTTACAAAAATAATAATTTATTAATGTGGGATCCAAGATTTCATTTTGGATTAGGTTAGTTTATAGTAGTTTTCAATTTTTACCTACGGCACTGAACTTAAGTGCACTACTCAGTGGGTTTATCAGGGTGTTCGAGGCACTCGAAGCTGAATGCAAGATTTCTTGAGTGAAAGCAGGTATCGATTAGAAAATGTCAAGAATTATGGAAAAGTAATAACTTGAGGGTTCCTAAGTCTTGCGGGGAAAAGAGAGCAAGGTGTTCTCAGAGAAAAATAGGATAGTTGATTAGATGATGAGACGGTAGACGGTTACAACGGTGACAATTATTAGACCATTTAGACGTGAATTTTCGACTGAACAATTAGAAGTACACCATTCGTAAGAGTTAGACGTAATCTTGAAACGCAATTCTCACACTCAACAGAATAGAAGGAAGCTAGTTAAGAGGTAGTTAATCAAGATTTTGAGACGAATTCATTTGATGAAAGCTCATCACATTATAGCATCAGTGCGTTCAGTGATTGTTCTCCAGAGTTCTTTGTTGTCAGTGTTTGTACTTCTGTTTATCAAAAATTATTTTAAATTACGCCGTGTCAAGTTATTCCGTATTCCGTAGAACCAGTAAAAATACAACATTAATAATAAGAATAATTATGTTTACTAACGAACATAAAGAAATTTAGAAATCGTTAACAAACATTTAAAGACCACTTGTCTTTGGTAAAAATTCCATATAACTGCACACATTTCTACAAGCATGGCGATGAGTATATTCTATTATTTCCTACAAAATCTTAGTTTTGATGGTCACAGGATCACGTGTTGAATAAATCACAATTAATCCAGACGATCACTATAACTTTTACAATTTCAACGAAACGAATTCACTATCAAACTAAAAATTAGTAAAATTTGACAGAAGTTGCGATGTAGAAGTAAGATTTTGGGCTTCAAACAAGAACGGTGGGAACTTCAGTTATCCCACCGTGACAACCATTTGAAAACTGCCATTAGATGCTCTGCAAGCCTGCTATAGAAAAGTGGGGCTAGGTATGTGAAAGTTCTAAGAGTTCTAAGAGGTTTCATTTAATTAAGGCAGGTTGATATGCTTTTTTCTCACTTTCACAGGTATAGGTGTAATGGTTTTATGTTGGTATACGAGAAGAGCCCTTGCGTATAGTTGGGTAGTTGATAAGCACTTTTGCAGTGGTGAATAGATTTCTTATAAAAGATTTTTAAAATTAATTTCTGCATTTATTTCTATTTTTTCATAGTGGCATTCGACCATTCCACCCCATCCTGTGCCATAGTTTGAATGTGATTCTATCAAGATATCATTATACACACTTTTTCAATCTTTTCATCACATATTAATTGTCTGATAGTTTCCAATTTTCTCAGAAGTGGTGCAACGACTACTGCGTCAGTGGAGAAAAAAAATTGTTTCAACTACCAGGACGTCGTCACCATCTCTATTTCTACTCATGACTAGATCAACGATGCTACTATACATGATTTTTACTTTTGGTGACTTCGTGGCTAGGTTCAAAGGATAGGTCAAATATTTTATTGACAGTGTTCAAAAAGACATTTGTCAAGTCTGCAGACCTTACTTGGGAGCCCTGCGAAGAATGGGTACCTTATAAGTCTACATGTGTATGTTTTTTAGTGGCCATATCTATGTTCTAGAGCCATTCAACATTTAATGTCACAAAGCGACATTGTACTCGATAGAACCTTCCTGATTGTACGAATGGAGTCGTTAATTCTTTACTCAGGTTTCCGATCTTTTATGAAAAAATTGCAATGTGTTTCCATTCGACACTTTGCATTTGCCGCTTTACTTTCTATAGAGGAAAAGAATGAAACATCAAGTCTGATAATTTCTCTGGAAAATATCTGAAAGTTCGATTTATTTAAATCCTTTTTCTTGAGACTGAATACAGAAACCTTTCGAATGGTTCAGGGTTCGTGAAGATCTGATCCTCTTTAAGAAAGTTCTCGAGGTCTGAAGAACACCTACTTGGAATTCACAATATGCTAGAACCATTTCCATCTGTAAATTCTGTATTATTGAACGGTGACCGATGAGTCTTCATAAATCATTTTCAGGAATAATTATTAATTGAAAATTCGCCGAATGCTTACAGGATTGAACCTATGAGGGTTCCTTGCGGATGATGACTTCTATTACTTTTCGACTTTCGATGCGGACTTTTCACTGCGAAGGGGATATTTTCCGCTGAACAGAAAATGATTGCAATTAGGCGAGGGGCCCGCCAAATTGAGAGCATAATTTCTACGGAAAGCTTTTTCGGGAATATCAGGGAGGATGTGAGTATCCATTCTATATATAATAATCGTTAGGGTTGATGTCTTTACTCAGGAAGTTTATACAGGCTAGGAGAAAGGAGATTCGGTTTTGCTTCCAATTTTGTTTTTTATATGGTTGAGCTCAAAATTGGGTTGATATAACAGGAAACTCCCCGTTCACCATTTAAAATTTGATAAAAGTCTGTGATAGATTGAGCCTGTGATGCATCCGGTTTGAGGCAATAGATTTTGCACTGAAAAAACCAGCGGCTACTGAGTTTGATGCCCGATGATGCAGTGCCATTTTAAGTAGCCGTTTTCTGATGAATCATTCAAGTGGAATACGTTGCATTAATTTGAAAAACAACATTTTCGTTTAGACACTGGTAGTTAAGGGTTAAAGTAGCAAATGCATTTCCGAAATGCCTCCGATTTATTCTGAATAATTGGTTTATTTTCTGCTTTTGTCTTTTTTCATTTCAGATTAAGAATTACGAGTCCTTTTGGGAAGAATCTGTGTATCCGAGACCATCGACGGATATCATGAAGATGATCACACTGATGTCTTTCAAGATTTTCCTGATATTTTATGTTATTTTGTTTACGGGGAGGCAGGTTTTTTCGGCTGAGGTTTTTTCCCCTGGCTGTATAGTATCGTATGATACAAGTGTTGATAGTATCGTATGATTCTATAGTATCATACAAAGAATGTTATGATACCCCGTTCTTTTTTTACCTCAGCTTAGGTACTTTTTGTTTCAACATTTATTGTATTATTTTAGCTCTCTTTTTCATAAGAATATATATATATATATATATATATATATATATATATATATACTGGGTATATGAATCAAATTCAACATTCAACAGGAAAACACTATCTCATTTTATACTCACTCTTGCTCTTTTCGTTCTTTTCTCAACTTATTGACTGGATCTTGTTCTTACCTGGAAAAAAAAATTGAATTTCAACAAACTTAGTTTTACTCGAACCTACGATGTTTTTTCAAAAATTATTCACACTGAATGAAATTGTACATAGACATATGGTATATTTAAACTGTTAGTGAAAAACAAATATAGGACGTTATCATGTGTGTGGAAACTTTCAAAGCTACCTTGATGAAGTTCAAATTAAATATAATAGAACATTTTTTATGAGATCGTTTTGTTGGAACTCTATACGTCGAGAATGATTGTATTTATAATGTTAGGTGCTTTAACGGTTTCGAAAAAATTGGAATATGTTATACAGGATATTTAATTGACAAAAATCATTTGGTTTCGTCATAGCGTATACTATTTTATCTATTGTAATAGATTTGAAAAATGAAGTGAGTTTTTTTTCCTAACTCAACTCTCTGTCTCAATTCAGGGAATAATTGACGGATTACGCCATAATGACCTAGAAACGATGGTGATGAAAAGGTCAAGTTGACAAGAATCAAAATTCCACCTTAGTCAACGTTATTCCACAGCATAGAGATATAATGACACATAAAATTATGGTAGTTGATGTGAATTAATAAAAAAATGAAGAACCACATTTCAAAAGGAGGTAAAAACTAGCAAACAGTGTTGGAAACTTATTGAAAGTGAACAAATTGAAACATCAAACTCATATGAACTTTTGGGTGATGGTGAATCATTAAACCTGGACGATATTGAAAACAACGGAAAAGAAATGAATGTAACAACGCACGACAACGGAGTCAAGGAGAAAAGCCACCAGAAGGTAATTGATCATAAATCGAATAAAGGTACCGTCTAAAAAAGAAAAAAATGCAACTTGATATTTCGACATCGTTCCAAGCCGCAGCTCGACTTCAATACTGATCTTTCTGAAATAAGTATCCAATAACTGAGCATTGCTTCAAAAAGAGCACAGTGTTTCGACGCTATATAGAAGCACCAATTTCGATTCGTAATTGTCAAATTTGAGTTGGTGATTTGGTACTTTTTGCAGTGTTATCTTCATCAGTGTTTGGAATCGAGGATTAATTCAATGTTTTGAACGATTTTTTTTGTTATGAATTCGAGTTTGGAACTCAGCTTTCATAGTTATTTTGCAAGAACTATTCCTGTCAACAAAGACGATACAAATGCTCCTTCTTTCACATTCTATATTCTATGTGGGTCCGTCAAGTTGGCCCGGTAGTTGTGGCATTTTTACAAAATTTTTTGTATATTGCTAATGCTAGGTAAGTGCTGGCGAGTGCTGAAAAAAAAACTGGAAAATCTTCGATGGTACTCGTGAAAATGAAAATTCAATTTTCCGGGCCAACTTGTATGCAGCCCGGAAAAACCAGCATTTTTCATCGAGAGCTTGAAAAAACTTAATGCTAGCTAAGTGCTGGCGAGTGCTGAAGAAAAAATTTGAAAATCTCACTCAGGAATGGAAAAATTTGTAATTGAATTTTCCGGGCCAACTTTATGCAGCCCGGAAAACACAGCATTCTTCAACGGAATTTTGAAAAAAGATAATGCTAGCCAAGTGCTGGCGAGTGCTGAACAAAAAATTTAAAAATCTCATTCGGAAGTGGAAAAATTTGCAATTGAATTTTCCGGGCCAACTTGATGCTGCCCGAAAAAATTAGACTTTTTCCATGAAATTTTGAAGGAAGTTGATATTAGTGAAGTGCTGTCGAGTGCTAAAAAAAATTTTAGAAATCTGCCATGGGAACAAAAACTTTTAGGGGTGAATTTTGCGTAGCCATTTTGCGGGACAACCTATGACTGCCCTAAAAAAAACGTTTTTTTGTCGGAGGCTAGTTCGATTCTAGCGAGTACTAGTTGGATTCTAGCAAGTAATTACTTGAAAAAATAAAAATTTTCGAGAACAGAAAAATGAATTTCGATAAAATTTTCCGGTTCAACTCATAAGTCTCCCGGAAATAACAGCATTCTGTATTGACATTCTGAAGAGAATATGTATCAAGTGAGTAACTGGGGAAAGCTGTATGAAAAATGAATAAAATGAAGAAAAAATTACGATAAAATTTATCATAAAAAATCTGAATGAATCCAATAGAGATGAATTTCGAAGAAAGAAAAACTGAAAGGAAATTTTTCATATTTCATGTTAGAAAATATCGTCTGAAAAAGTGAGAAAATTGAATTTGTAAACCTTGAGAGATGATGAAACGGACAATGATCCGTGAATCCTAGTTGAAAATAAAAGTTGTTTTTCGATGATTTCGTTAGATGAGAATGAATCAAGGAGAAAAGTATCATTTTAATAAATTTATTCGTGAAAAAACATATATATTTATGTATACATATATTTATATACAATATTGAAGTTGGATTACAAAAATAAAATTTCAATAATAAAAGCATAAAAACCTATTCCTTCAACAGGTGAACATCAATAGCGCGGTTGTCACTCTAGTATCCTCATTTATACGAATTTTGTTTTTCGCCAGTTATTTCAGTTATACCTCTCAGAGTGTGTATTTTTCTTGCAGAGAAATGCAATTTGGAATATCTAAGAGTTTGCATTGTTGATCACCTCCTTTTATATCTCTCCATTTCAAACATAAAGACAATCATTTGTTCTATATTTTATCTCCTTAGATTTCCGCTTACTACTTCAACAGAATATCTATTTGGTAGAAAGTGAAGTTTGGACTTTTTTCGAAGTCATATTTACAACTAACCGGTAATAAAGCTGATTTGATGACTTCTTCATAGTCACAACCAGGACAAAAAACATCAGCAGTTTTACACCAAGGTAAAATCGATATTCATGAGTTTGATCAGCAGTTCTGGTAGGGTTGTGTGTGTCACAACCATCTATTGTGTCGAGATGAGGTTCAAATTGTTTGGCGGCATTTGTCCCTTATGAATTATTTTCATAAGTTTACTCCTCATTTCATGAACTTGAGCACCCATTTTATCTGTGACAAGTTTTTGAACTATAGAAATCATGTAGTGTTCTTCACTCTCATACCAGTTTTCTATTCTCAACTTAAATTCAGGCGAATCATAATATGCGGTACTCAGAATTTGAAGAAGACAATCTATCGTGCAGGTGATCGTTATGACATTTTTTGAGTCATCGACATTTTGTCAGCACTTGTGCCTGAAGAAGCACTCGAACTTAGAGCAAGGCACATTATTCCTTCCTATACATGTGCCTTCTAATCACGTCATTAACTTTTACAGGCAGCTGGAAGTTGTGAAAAATTCTGTTTTTTATATTGTTGAAATTGCTTTCTATGCTCTTTGTACGCACTGGAACAAACTGTCCCGCAATTATTCAGGATTGGCGTCATCACTGCTATCCAAAGCAGCAATGATTAATTTACAATAATTAGTTATTGGTTTTATGATTTTAGGTAGGTACTGCATATTATCATGATCCCCATCACTTCTTCACCACTGGCCATTTTTGATTTATCTTAGATAGATAACGACCAAGTTTTGAACTTAGATTCATATTCGTCTGATTCCAGTAATTCCAACTGAGTTGAGTTAATTTCTTCATCAGTGAGAACGCTATCTAAAATAATTTTTTCTTCTGTAGATTCACTATCGTCAGCGATCAGGGATTTAAGATATTGTTTTTTCCTCGGTTTTTTCTGTTCGGATAAAGTGGATTTTCCCGATTTTTCTATTCCGTCAGTTTCACTCAAACAAAAATGGAAAAATACATGTCTTTGAGACCAGCAACTATTTTGTTTCTCACAAAAATTGGAGGTGTGACAGCAAATGTGTGGAAAATTAGAGAAATCGATGTAGGGGAAATATCACTACTTTTGAAACGCCACCCCTGATACCGTAAAGAATCGGTACAAATTGCAGAAAAGTTGCAAGTTTGTAATGCATCAGCGTCTTCAAGCACTATCAGCAGTTGTACCGATAGGGTAGCCACTGGTTCCAATTAACTAACCAACGTAGTAAACGCTAGATCCACACACACCGGTTTGTGACCGGCCGAATTTCTGCCGGTCGTCCAAATCGAACGCTGATTGGTGAATGCGACCTGTCATTCACGCCAGCATCAATCAGGGTGCGATTTGGACGACCGGCAGGAATTCGGATGGCCACAAACCGGTTTGTGTGAATTTAGCGTAACAATAACTTCATATAAGAAAAAACCGTTGGCGTTCTCAAATTTAAATATCAGTGTGAATTCAGCTTGTAATAGTTATGAATAAATATGGAAGGGGGTTATAATCCATAAGTCACTAGTGCGTTATGGATCATAACATACTAGTGTTTGATTTATTAACAATGACATTAATAAGAAATCTCATAATTGTTATGTGTTGGATAAAACCTATTTCTGTGGGCTGCTCTTTACGTTGCCCTGCAAAATGGCTACGCAAAATTAACTCCTTATTTTTTTTATTTCCATGGCAGATTTTTCAAATTTATTTTAGCACTCGACAGCACTTCACTAATATCAACTTCCTTCAAGATTTCATGGAAAAAGTCTGATTTTTTCGGGCAGCATCAAGTTGGCCAGGAAAATTCAATTGCAAATTTTTCCACTTCCGAATGAAATTTTTAAATTTTTTGTTCAGCACTCGCCAGCACTTGGCTAGCATTAACTTTTTTCAAAATTCCGTTGAAAAATGCTGGGTTTTCCGGGCTGCATAAAGTTGGCCCGGAAAATTCAATTACAAATTTTTCCATTCCTGAGTGAGATTTTCAAATTTTTTCTTCAGCACTCGCCAGCACTTAGCTAGCATTAGGTTTTTTCAAGCTCTCGATGAAAAATGCTGGTTTTTCCGGGCTGCATACAAGTTGGCCCGGAAAATTAAATTTTCATTTTTACGAGTACCATCGAAGATTTTCCAGTTTTTTCTTGAGCACTCGCCAGCACTTACCTAGCATTAGCAATAAGCAAAAAATTTTGTAAAAATGCCACTACTACCGGGCCAACTTGACGGACCCATTCTATGTGCTATAATATGTGGTTACAAAGTTTTCGATATTAGGAAGGTTTACTGTATGGAAGTTATGGATTCGAATTTATCTCCATTTCAGTGAGTATCATGTTGAAATATCATTATCGAATCGAAACATCCATATACTCTGATTCTTCATTGCTTGCAGGGAAAACAATAAACTCAGATTTCCATATCGAATCTACAATGTAGTGAAACTCCTTTATCAATATGAAATTGTATTACAGTGTTATGCGGTTACGATTGAAATTGATGTATTCATTGGTGATTTGTGAAGCTTCTACATTGAATTATCGTATTCATATGAGCTGAATTGCTATAGAAAGTGAAATAACGGCTGATATCAACAGAGACAAAGCGAAACATAATTCGACTCGAGGATATCATATTTGTATAACTGGCATTGTAAAGTAGTAATCAATTTCCAAACAGAACTAAGCGTACTTCAGTTAATTTCGACCATTCGGAAAATAATTATGTTGCTGAAGAAGAAAAGAAGTTCAGTCATGCATGGAACAGTATGAAAAGGGCTTATCTTCTAATATACGACAATATTCCATTGTGTGACCATGAAATATAAAACCATCTTATTATATTTAAATTATTAACACTCAAACAATATTCACGTTTCGATTTCAATAAGGTGATGTTTGGGCGGATATATTTTCTACCCATTTTATTCTTCGGAAATGGGAATGCTCTAATCAGGAAATTCTTGAGCGATTCATTAATCAATTGCAAGAAGAAGAATTGTCCAATAGCTATTTCCATCACGAGCACATACCTCGTGCGGAACGACAGCTTGTCTGATGAAGGACTTTAAGGATTTCTTTAGTAAGATAAAATACACAATTTCGTGCATTTGATCTCATCCTGAATACCATGAAAGATTTTCTGCGGCCATATTGAAAACTCGTATACATCGTAAGGATAAGGCTATTTTTTTTCTAACTCCTTGACATAAAAACGTTTTATTCTTTGATTTAGAAAGTGCGAGATTTTTTTTGGAAACATTCAATATCAAAGGTTTTTTTAGCATGCAACATAATTTGTGAAATTCATGGCAGAGCATTCAATTTTGAGAGAAGCATGTGACTTCTGACATTACACTGGCGAAGATTTAAAACAATACGTAAACGAGCGGAACCTATGGTCGAGATAATATGTAGATGACATATTTGTAATATCTAAACATGAGAGAGATAACTTCGAGCGATACCTAGGCATCCTGAACAGCTTAATGTTCAAAATGGCAATCTAGGAAAACCAAAAATTTCGTTTCACGATTTCCTATTTCAGAACGGATCATAAAGTAGAATCACACTTTAAGGAAAACCAACAAACACAGGACAATATATTCGTCGAATCTAACCATAACCAAATTGGAGTTCAATAACAATACACCTTCAGTCTAGAAGAATGGTTTCACCACGAGGATTCTTTCAATCAAAAGATAACTGAGGGGAAAGCAGACCGAGTTTTAATTAAAAGACTAAACAACTGTCATATGATAATATATGAAAGGGTTTTCCGAGAAGGACATATGAAAAGTAAAATGGAAAATAGCATTGAAGATCGAAGGTGAATCCTCCTTCGTCAATCGTTTTCGATCTTTGCATTCATGTTGTCTTAGAATAAACTGTTATGTTACGACAGACGAAATACTAGTTCGTTTCGAAATATTCTCTTAGCGAATCCAACTTTTTGAGGGAGAAAAAATAAAATCATTCGGAGGAAAAAACTTGATTAACGATGAACAAGTTATGTATGTCCTTTCCGCAGTAATAAAGACCTACCCAGAAAATGAGCAAAATAACACATTTTCCTGTAATATTTCCTGAAATTTTGGTGAAAAAATTCGCATTTGGAATACCATCTCGAAAGATTCTGGAATGTTTTCTGATTTATCCGCATGTAAACTGTGGGTAAACGAATGGAATCATTGGATGGAAAAAAGTAGACAAACCCTTAAACACCGTAGTGCGGTCTATGAGACCGCAGCAGAAATTTGATTTGCTCTAACTAATACACACTTCAATTTTATCGCACTATCGCATCAATACCTTCAAATGATAGCATCCTCCGTCAGTGTTTGCAAGGAGACAATTCTGGTAGTAACGGTTTGCAAGAAAAACTCATTTGAAGTTTCGAAGCGGTCTGTGAGACCGCTCTACGGTGTTAGTATCTTTATTCGAATTGTGTTCTCTCTATATTCGGAGAACAATTTTTGGAATCGTAAGGTTTGAAACTTCAGTAATGAGTTAAATACCTTCTATATTTCACAGGAACCGAAATATAATAGTTGATAACTGGTTTTCGTCATTGGAATTGGTAGAAAAATTGAGAGAAAAAGAACTTACTTACTTCGGAACTATGAGAAAAAATAAAAGAGAAATACCATCGGCTCTTTTGAAACAACAGAACAGAGAACACAATTCATTTTCGTATGGCTTCACAAAAAATAAAACGTTGGTATAACACGTCCCAAAGAATAACAAAGCATCGCTACTGATATCTTCAATGCACCATATATAAATTTTTTAGATGAATTTTCACAAAAACCTGAAATTATTGTATTTCACAATTCAACAAAAAGTAGAGTTGGTGCTTTGGATGAAAAGTGTGCTAAAAATCCTACCAGGAGTCGTACTCAGAAATGGCCGATGTTGAATTTTTTCATTTTCAACTTCTTGTTATAAGCGGTGTTATCCATTCCTGAGTTCAATGAATCTGAAGTCGTGAAACAAAATTTGAAAAGAAGGAGAACATGTTGAATGTCTTGTTTGGAATGAACTAGTGAAATTTGTAAATATTGTAGGTGTAATATTTGGAATATTTCCTGCTTACTATTTTCGTGGTTTTTCAGGTTTATATGAACGATTTTTTGTTATAACTTTCCTTAATATTTCTATTCTTGGGGACATAAAATATTCTGCTAATTTATGGATGCGTTTTCAATAAATTGTTCAATATTTGGAGGTCCTGAGAAAATGAACTGAAATTCAAGTTTCAACATATTCCTTGAAAATTGTACAATTTTGGATTGGAATAGAGGAAAACAAAATAATTCATTCTCTTATTGCAGAGCAGATCTTGATAAAAAAGTTATTTCCATGAGAATATCAGCTTTAAATATATTTCATAATTGTATTCACACGCGCGCGGTGTCATAGACCGCACCACGGTGAGAGCGCTACTGCTTTTGGACTACGCTGGTTAAGGGCTGAACTTGAACAAAGGTTATTGCATGAAAACAATATCTTTCTCGATATCTCTCGAACAGTTGTAATACTCTAAAATCTTTGCAGTACAAAGAAAGAAAATTAGACTGCTACCTAACTTTTAGATAACCGGCTGCCCTTCAATCGGAGAGTGGATGTGGGTGAAATACTGGTGAAATTTTTGAGCGCCACGATAGTTTGCTTTTTCACTGGTTACCTCGTTCGTCGAATTACTCAGTAAACCATGAAATCCAAGTAATGATACAAATGATATATGGGTGATAGTAGGTAGAAGAAAAGTTTTAGGAGTGAACTTTCTGTCAAATATTTACTGAAATGGCTCAGAGAGTTAAACAAAATTAAATGCAAAACTCTGACGGCAAATATATGATGGTAATGAAGTAAATATTTAGAAAAACAATATGAAAAGTCGACGTATATAACGTTATATGCGCTTTACAGTTAACAGAACAGAATTATATTGTAAGTTGTATGAATTAAAAATTAACTGTGATCAAAATGAGAAAAAGAATTGGCAATAATCCGTGGAATGTTTCAGACTGTCCAATTCAAATCGAGAGAGTAATTTAAATTGTCCGAAGTTCTTCGGGCATGTTTGACAATCTCAGGAAGGTAAATCCAGGTAATGTTCGAATAAGGAAACGTAGAAGATAGAACAAACGATGTAGAAGTAAAAGAAAAAAGGCCTCCTGCAAGCATCATTGTCGATTAAGGCATTGTTGAGTGAAATTTTGAAGAGTTTTCTAATGCTCTAATCCGAATTAATCGATTATGAAAGGCAAAATAGGTAATTCACAAACGTAGATTTGCACTTCCAATAATATTTGGCAACTTTACGTAGCTTGAATCCACTAAATGCGACAAGAAATATCACGCTTATCGTAAAGGGAAAATCATAATGATCGGTCGACAGAGAAGCCAGCAGGAAAAACCAAAAAAGTCTTCAGGACATACGCGGATGATTGAGCCCGATACGCATTATTTGGAACCGCGAAATGAATGAAAATAAATCGCTGCAATTTCGTCAGGAACCAGTGGCGGTACGAAGATTTACCTATAATAATTTTTCGCTCTCTGAATTTTTTTCCCTAGACAAATGACGAAAAATGGAAAACCGTGAACCTACGCAACGCTTCTGAAATTTTGGAGGTGCCAACTTCACAAAACTTGTCCTGTAGGGTTAGTTGCCGTACTCTCTGGATTACATCATCCGCGAATCGTCTGAACATCTCTTAAGGCAGTTCATCGCGTAGTCAATTCCACCGGAAACGTAACCAATCATCCCCCTTTGCCCCTGGAGATCATCACCGCACTTCCCGCGCGATAAAAACACCGAACGAAAGGAACTTCTATTACCCACTTCCCCATATTAACGCCGTATATTCGGGCTGTCGAAAGTGTGTCAGCGGATCGAAGTGGGCCAGACGGATCCCGCTTACTTTCGCCTGGGGCACAATGTGATCGCTCCCCTGCTTTCTGGCGTCGAGCCAGAAATATCCTGGTCTGGTATCGAACAGGCCGCGGAGCTGTTTTTGCCTAAAGTCCAGAGGCGTAGCATCGGCTGCTTGAAGCAAGGCTGATGTTGTTTTTAGCGCGATGGAAGATTGGTGAGGAGTCTGGTGCCAGACTCGATCATATGGAAATATACTATCCAACCAAAAACATTTTCAAGTGAAAAATTGCCAAGACCAGACCACATTTCTCACAGTGTCAACAAGTTATCATATCTTAGCAAAGCTGCAAACTCTACACTCTTCAACTCTACAAACTCTACACCTTGCTAAAGAGAGTGACTGGGCCATTTCGTTTATATAAGAACAATTGCATAACAGAGGAGTTACGAACAGTGGATGAATTTTTAACCTTACGATTACGTGGCGGTAGAGAAACGGCCAAGTCACTTATTTTGACCAAGATGTAGAGTTTGTCAAATAAGGACTTGAAAAGTTAAAGACTGTAGAGCATGGGTTCCCAACCAGTGGTCCGCAGAAGCCAAAATAACAGTGCCTTACAAACACGCTTTTTCAAAAAATGATGTACTGAAATGAACTCGATGGCTATCGAGAGGTAATATGTTGGAAAGATTATATGAACTAAGAGCAGAGGTTGAGATTTTTTGCCTGACAAAAAAATTAATATTAATGATATTGAAACTTTTCATTGATCACTGATGAATTCGGCGTATCTTGTGGATATTTTCACTCATTTAAATAAATTGGATATGCAATAACTGCAAGGTTTCGGAATTGAAAACTTAAAAATCGTCGCCAATATATTCATTTTTGAAGATGAACTTCGAGCTTTTTTTCGCAAACTTCAGATGTGGATGCGTGAAATTGAAGAAAATTTCCGACATTGAAAGCACTTATGGAAGACCCGAAATATGATGAGAGCAAGGCAAGTTTGAAGAAAAACATGAAGACACATTTACAAATGCTGATTGATTAATTCAATCATTACTTTCCAGAATATACCACAGATGCTGAAGTTGATCAAAAACTGATTCTTAACCCTTTTAGTACAAATGCTGGAGAAGTATTGGAAGAAATTCAGGAAGAACTCATTGAATTTCATATTGATAGAAACTGCAAGGATGCTTTTGAATCAAATTCACTCGAGTCGTTTTCGTGTAAAAAAGCAATTTATTATACCCAATTTCGAGAAATCGCTTTGCGCTATTTTGTGATTTTGACAACGGCTGCTTTGTTGGTAATTGAAAACAAGGCAAGGAATCGTTTGAAAGTGACTGATGATTTGCGTGTAGCTTCGAGCAACAATATTAGTCCTAGTATAACCGAACTCGAGAAGCAGATGCAAGCTCAGAAATCACATTAATAATAATGCAAAATTACCGAAGTTTATACTAAAAATATTTTTTTTATGAAATTTCCTGTTATTCTCTCATTGAAGGTCCAGTTTGATTATAACAGTTTATTTTTATTATACCGACATAGTGGTCTCTGCTAACAAAAATAATATAAAAATGGCCCCTGACCAATAAAAGGTTGGGAACCCCTGCTGTAGAGTAAGCAGCTTGGCTCTATATTAGATCTGATAACTTCTCGACAATGTTTTTTCTTTACATGAATATTTTTTTCGTTTGATTTTTCGGTGTTCTTATGACAACATCATTTTATTTGTTAATTTTTTCTACAATAATAATGAAAGAAAATGAAATTATTTCAAGATCTACTTGAGTGAAATCAATTCACAATTCATGTGGAGAAATATATCCCTAAGTAACTACCTAGGTTCAAGCTGCGATTGCGGTATATTTGCTATTTGCCATCACAACGCATTGCAAACTGTTGTGGTTATTACTTAAAAACCATATAATAACCTTGGATACAAATAGAGCAAAGATGTAATTGAGAAAAGACCACATTGTATTTGGTATAAATACACATGAGGCGTTTCACGAGAGCTGAATTTTATCTCCTTATTCAAAATTCTTAAATATTCGTTTTAACATTCATAGCAAGCAGTCCGACTTATAATAAATTTTCATACCATCAGTATCAAGCATTTCCTAATGCTTATTGCTTCTATTTAAGGCCAGAACTTTCGGTATTTTTACTACGTAAAAGTGTAGAAGAATGAGATATTACCCACACGATTGTGGTAACCTCGTGATGATATTGAAGACATGGGATGTGCACAAACTATTCACCGTTCCAGTTTCAAAAGCACCACGATTTCGTTCTAGGTTGTTTGAGGTATAAATGTTTTTAATAAGATAATTTTTCATATTCATAGTTCGAGCAATTATCGAGTAGGTTTCTGAATTTTCAACTGAAAGTTGCCAGAATATAAATCTTCAGAAAGTCATTTACTTAATAATATAGAGCTGAGATAGAAGTTGGAGCTGAGAGCTTCCAAAGCACTAAGATCCAAAATCACCGACTAATAATATAAAATTTCTATGAAGATATAAGAGGAAATTAAATAGAAAACGTTACAGAAGTCGGAGAATGCACACTCCAAAAACAGAAACACTTAATCTTCTTGTTTACTCCTCGTCTTTCTCTGTTATTGACAAATGCACTCACGGAAAGAATCCAGAAAAATTTAAAAGCAAAAAAAGAAACATCTTAAAAGCATCCTCAAGATAATAGTACATTTCCCCACTTGCATCCATGTAGGGGCATTTCCACCCCACAATCCAACAATGAGGATGCGTCTAGACTGAACTCACGAATTAAGTGGAGATCTGGTTGAAGCCATTCTTGATCCTGCCGTTCACTAGAAATCTGGAAGTGGACTGCAAGGTGATCACGAGAGACCTTCGGTTGCAGATCAAGAACTGTTCAAAAAACAAATCGCTTTTCAATATAAGTAAAAATGTCCAGTATTGCATTGAGTGCAGAAATTATCTTCCAATTAAGCTCAAGCTCGATGCAGAAAATCACATGATATTTGTTGTTTGAATATGGGAACCTGCGAGATTGATTTGATACTGTTATTAAGCGTTCAAGGAGAACAGTGTGAGATTCTTAATACTCGTTATTATTTGTGACTGAAGCTATCGACGGACTGGGAACAGTAAATTAATAGCACAGTTGGACTTAGTCGTACGCTCTTTGATTTCTTCGATCTTAATGATAAGTAACCAAGATTTTTGCATCTGGAGTTAGCACGGAGAGACCTACTACATGAATTGAGTTATAACTCCTATCGTGACAAGACTTCATGATCGGTTTTGGAAAATGAACGCAACAGATGCAATCGTGATAACACTTTCCTTATAAATGTAAATTATCATACAAAGATCCAGACCATCCTGTATTATGAAAATATGAGATTAAAGCAATTTTCATTGACGTGGTGACCACGAATAACAACCATCTATTTTATGAAAAGAAGAGATATCCATGGAGAGAGATCTTGTAGAATAAATCAGGAAACAGTGAAAATTGTCAGACGTCAAAATTGTCCCTATTTCCCTATTTTTTCTTTATTCGAGGGCCAGATACCGAAAAAACTTCCATAAAATTCAGGATTTAGTTAAAAAACAAGATTAAATAAAAAAAATCTTCAAATCTCGCAGAAAGTTTGAATGCTGGGGAGTTCGGTTGCCACAGGAAGAACACCAAGAAGCCAAGAAGCTGTCTAGACTCGACCGGAAAACCTCAAATGGCGCAAACAGAGCTTAATCACTCTAATATCTAAGATGTCTGGGATGTGAGGATGTTTCTTTGGAGAAAAGTGTGAATGCCAACGTCATTAAGGTCATGATGAAGGCAATCATCACGTTACAAAAATGTGAAACTACCTTGTGTTCACAGCCTTGACAAATAACTCAAAGTATTCATACTGAGAAGATACTGAAGTCAACAGCCTAATAATCGGAGCAAAGCAGTTATCATGACACATGAATAGACCGTTATAGTATGGGAGCTTGCAACGTTTTCGAGTGACCATTTTAGGTCGGCCAGTTCTTAGATATGCTATTTCTCTAACTCTTCTGGGCATTAATCAGGCTATCTGGCTGGCGATAGTGGTTGCGTTCATCAGTGCGGACGTTTCTTTGCTGGTAAAATTGTGATTTTTTCAATCAGAGTTGTCATTGAACGCCTCGGAGCGGTGTAAGGTCAAGTAGTTGAGCGCGAAAAAGGCACTTTCAACATGAGTTGGAACAATATTTTTCCAACTAGCGCGAATGCACTTTCACGAAGAGTTCTCCTTTTGGTACTCACATTAGCTAAAATGACATCTCGTAGCTCATAGAGACATTGGAAATTTATGATTAGCGTATAGATACATGTCGAAGTTTTAGGATTGACGTTATTCTCTGATATTTAACATTGAAGTTAGCATAAAATGAAGGTTATAAAGGAAGGATCACAATCTTCGATTTAGCAGGGTAACGGTTTTGACCTTAATCGGCCATATTGAAGAACCAATTTTCATTCATTCGATCATAATTGTCAAATTTGAATTGGTGATTTGGTACTTTCTGCAGAATTCATCGTTATTTGAGATTGGAGTCGAGGGTTATTTAATCTTTTGAACGATTTTTATTGTAATGTATTCGTGTTTGATAGATATTTCAGAATTGATAGAGTATTTTCAAAAACATTCCAGGTCAACAAAAACAATACAAATGCTCCCTTCTTTATATTTTGTGTTCTGTGGAAGTTAGCAACTATGAGAACTCCTGGTAATAATGTATTCATTTTTCGAAAAGTCCTATCGATGTTATAAGGAATAACTAAGCCGTTTTGAAATGATTTGGAAAATCAGAATTTCACCAAAAAATAAACTATGCCCAATGATAAACGCAACCACTACCGCCAGCCAGATAACACGTAAAATGTCCGGGAGACTGAGAGAGAAGGCATATCTGAAAAATTCCTTTTTTTTCTTCCTTGTTGCTAGCTCTAGTACTATTAACTTCAGTACTGACATCGAAGTAGGAGTGCGAATGATCGTTTTCGCACTCAGACGGCATTCGCATCAACTCAAAATGAATTTTTGCAGTTGGTCAGGGGGGAAGATTCAGGTGATGTTCCCTTAGATTGTACACTTCTGTAGTAATATTAAGATATGACAATTCATGTCCAGACGTTCGTCGTTAGCTTGGGAGGCATTGATGAGTTTCAGTAAAAACGAAACCGATTTGTCACTGCTCTGCTTCGATGACGCCATTTTATCACTCAGTTTGATTTTGCAAACTTCATCTCTCCATCATTCCTTCACTGATTTATTTGAAGGTTTTACCACAACTTTTCTTAAATGATCAATTATTTCCTTTGAAGTCAACCTTCATCCCCTCAGCTCCAATGTCATCTACAGCCATGTCCCAAAACAGGGATGCGGAAATCCACCATCACGGCAATGCAGCTCGCTAATCGATCTTTCCTCTCTTCCAAACCGCCATACCCTAGCCGTTTGAAATATTCCGATGAAGGCTATCGCGGCCACAAAGCATCCCAGCAACTTTTCGAACTCGTGTAAGTTTTCTAGATTACCTGCGATAGTAGCTTCTTGTTTCTCAAAAAAACTTCAAACTCGCTTTTACCGCTTCTCTCTAGTTTTATCAGCGAATTGATGTGATGTGCTTCGACTTTACTGCTCTTGAAGAGTTATCCTGTTGAAGAGGTGATTTAGGATGTGGGCTTTGATCGGTTAAATTGTTTTGGTGTTGTTTCCAACACCTGAAGTTCTATCAAGTTGCGATTTGTTGGAGATCAAGAACGAATGTTGGTTTTATGCCTTCAGGGAAGAATAACGATGCGTTTGAAAGGAGTTCAATAACCCACAGTTGTATGAAATACAAGCAGATGATCACAAGTATTCACAAAAACCGACACAGATATTATTCAAGTCTAACTCGTCAATATGTAAATGAATATTTGGTGAGAATGAACAGGGAAGTCATGAACATCCTGATGAAGTGGTGGTTCAATAAGGAAGATTTATCATTGATTTTCTTCCTACGAATGAATGTATGTTTTTCTGTCTTACATTTAGTATATTTCCGACCGAGTTCGTTTACCATTGTGATTTTTAATATATGACGAGTTTCATGAAGTGGCTGGACTGTTGAAGGTAAACATGTTGTTACCGTTGCTTCCAATTGTTTTTCCCGGATTAAGAATACGAAAGTCTCCGAAAGCTTGGCTTTATATCAATAAAGATCCTCTAACACGATATTTGTTAGACTACAATACCTGACAAATCATTCCTTGTCAATTTTATACAGATAGTCGATATTTATTGCGTAGAACATTTATTTCATTCAATGGATCTCGAAATGTGAGATCATGGCCAAAATTGAACACCAGATGAGGTCACCAAATCACATAGAAATTTGGCTAAACAGCTATTTCTTGTTAACAGTATTTTGACTGTGACATATATGATCACATGTTTGTTAAATGTCAGAGACAATCATCAGCCTTCATCAAGTTGCGTAATTTTCATAGGACCAGAACTTTCAAAGAAAGATCTTCATTTTATTAATGTAGGTATCAATCTTTATGAACATTTGCCTGATTCCGTGAATGAAAATATTTGAGGTTTGAGAGCAACGAATTAATGAGTAGTTTTGCAAAAAAACCTCAATAACTCCGTAATTCATGAAATGAAGCATTAACGGTGTCAGGATATAATTCACCGATTTCAATTTCTTAGATTTTCGGAACGTCCTGTATCAAGGATCAATTGAGAAAACTAGTCCTGCAATATTTTCGTAGGACGATTCCATTTTTCTCGCGTACCTAGTTCTCGGTTGCTTTCTCTTTCTTGTGGGCGGTATTTGGTCCACATCTTTTCGTTTTTGCACTTTCTGCATCTAACAGGTCGCAGTGCCGTTTCCTCATTCTTGAGTAAACTTAATTCTATGGCGATTGATAAATATCCCCTTTTTGGAGGGGGTTAAACTTTCAACACCTTTTTTCTGAGGGAGTTAAACCTTCAACACCTTTTCAGAAGGAGTTAGACAAACCTTCAACACCTTTTCGGAAGGAGTTAGACAAACCTTCAACACTTTATTCTTGAGGGAGTTAAACCTTCAACACCTTTTTGAAGGGAGTTAATTCTTCAAATCCTGCAATACCATTCTTTTTGGAAGAAGTCGAAGTTACAACGTCTTTCTGGACAGAGTTAAGAACTTCAGCCTTGGAAGAACTGGGAGAATTCGAAGATTCGTCATTCTAGTTTTGAAAGATCTGGAAGTCTACTACATCTCACCTCTGGAAGAAGTAGAGGGATTATCACTTCCTGTATCTGGCATTATTCAAATAATATAAGTTCATGTTCTGACTAGCTGGGGCATTTAGTGTTTAATACTAACTTCATAACGGTCGAAAGTAATAAAGTAAAATGTGACTTATTTTCTTGAAGATTTGCCTGTTGAACTTTGTTGCTCTCATATTTCAACACAGTGTTCAGAAAAAATTATTTCCTAGCCTTTTTCTGAAGAAATATATGAGGGCTAATAAAAATATGGTGAAGTAAAGTTGTTACATTTGAAAATTGAATATGAGCTATAGTAGTCTTTTGAATACATTAAACTCGACAGGTAAGTCATTTGCATATCAGTTCCAATAATTAAGCAGTTTGCTAACATACGAAAAATTGCTGAAATATTCACAAATCATGGGATACCCGGTACACGATATCGATCTCAATTCATATTTCTGAACAGCAAAATATTACTGCCCCGACCTACAGAAGCAGTATGAACCAACTCTATTTCCTATCCGGTCGGAGTCGCGTCTATTACAATCCAACCGCGAAGGACCATAATGCAATCTTCCGCGATGGATACTACGGATTCACGGACCCGCATGCGGCCAGATTTCGATTTTCTCGCTGTAGGTCCGTAAGTTGGCGTTTCGCTGGACTCGGAGCTATTTATTATTGGAGAAACCGGAATGGCCCTAATAAATTCAATCGGCAATCTCAGAAATTGTTTCGAATGGTTCTGGATGAAGCGAGTGGGTAAGGAAGCGGGATAAGGAATACGCTCATCGAGAGGAAAACTCGAGACAGGAACGCGAATTATTATTTCCATTTTTCTCATGGACGTCCGGCTATTCTAAGATATCTTATTTTGAGAGAAAACTTGTGTGAATTGTGGTGAGTGGAGTTATTTTCACAAACTCGTAGAGGAATTTTCTTTTTATATTCTTAATTTATATAGGTACACATAGATTCAGAAGTTTTCATTATTTCGATATGAAGGAATTTTTCAATGTCATTTTTTTGTGGCGTTGTTCATTGATCTTTCCAAATCTCCACTGATATATTGCAGGAGGAAGATCTATTCAGTACAACTGAAAATCATAAAATGCCGATTTAGAGTATCGAAATTGCTCCTTAATCCATGTGGCTTCATAATTTTGTCTAGGGCTGACATGAATTGTTTATTTCCTTCATCATGACAGTAGATGTCATAATTATTGTTCTATATTATCGAAATGCTTTCTCTTGTAGAAAAAATATTGAAAGCAGCAACCAAAAAGGTGTAAATTACTGCCCATTATGTCATGTGACATATTTACTCTGTAAATCAGTGGCAAAACTAAAAATGTTCGCATAGTGAGTAAGGACATTCTTCTGGTGAATTCATAGAAGAAAGCTAGATCCATGAGAGCTTCAGCTTCATGGACGAAATTTTCGATGATGAAAAATTTTTCTGATAGTTAACGATTATTGGACGATAAAATTTTGGTTACAATCCAACAAAATCTAAGGTATTGAGTGCAGATCAAGTTATCAAATTCATCCTTGAAGATCCCGATGAGAAATGGATGTTTACTGAAATAATTTTAATATTAATTATTTTCTGGACATGCCATAGAGATAGAGATGACCTAATACGTTTAAATTCGGAAGATGTGGTAGGTACAACAAGAAATATTGCGAAATATTTATATTTAGAAAACCCTGAAACATATACAAGGCACGTTTTCAGAATATCTTCAGCAGCAGTGTTAGTTGAAGGGGGTAAGGAATCTCTGAGTCTGAAACGACATAGTGAGTGGCGTCCTTCGACTGCAGCTGAAGGCTCTATCGAAGAAACGGTAAACAACAAAATCGAAATTTCTCGTAAATTGTTTGATCGAACGTACCTACAGTAGGAAAAAGCTCAAGCTCAACACATGGAGACATTTTTCATGAAAATAATGGACCATCTACTCAACAAAAATTTCACAACATGAAGTACGAACCATAAAAATCCATATCATTAACAACTCAAATTGTAGTCAAAATATTTCTTTCAGTAGAAATTGAAGATAATATAGGCCATAAGCCTATGTTGAAAAATGAAAGTTTTCAGTAAATACTTGATATTCTCTATGTTCTAGTTCTTAGAATGTTAAAATAAAAAATTTTGTTCATCACACGTCAAGAAACGCTCTCTTCTTGTTGCAAGAGTTCCCGTTTTCTGCCACGCCGCTCACGGAGAAAGGAGCTGACTTTATGGATGGAATGCTAATAAAATAGACTATAACAATTTTTTGGAGAAATCCCTTTTCGACATCAATCATTTTGTTAAAAGAAGCAGTTGAATTAAAATTTTTACTGTCGACATGTATCGTGATACGTGACATTTACAGTGTGTCTATACCTAATTGAAACAGACCCTTTTCCAAGGTTTCTTTCAACACTTGTATGTGTTTCGTTGTATTCTATACTATTATCCCAGATCTTATGTTGTCTCCTTTCCTCCTTTGGTTTGAGAATGTTTTCGGTCATCTACGATTATCTCGGATATTGACCGAACGATTTTATGGATTTAGGTGTGTAAGGATATTTTGGTATAAAAGACATTATGGTAATATGTACTTTGTTGTCAAATCTTTTTTATTTACGGAATAACAATGAACTTCTTCATTTTAAATTTGGCGTTCCTGCTCAGTTAATGCTCGGAAATAGCTTTTTTTCCACATGTCTTGAACGATGCCCGGACAATGAAAAAATGTGAACACACGTGGACTCACGATGGACAAACACTCCCGCAATTTTGGCCACGTAATTTGCATTTCAGTGTACCTGCTTCATACTTTCCGAAATTTCGATTAATCGGTTTCTGCGTATGAACAAATGTAATTCTTAAGTATCTATGAGACTTCAAACCTTTTTTCTACATCAACCTTCACCGAATGAAACCTATTTCATAATAAATTTCACATGTTAGATAGAAAATATTTTGAAAATAGGTGGCCTGAAAAATCCTGGACAGAATATTTTGAATTTAATTGCGTATTATTTATCTGGACGAAGTACTGGGATGCCAGGTTTAAACAGGCATTGTCGAAATCAGAAACTTGCACCTGTGTGATGATAGAAAAATGCAGCATTAGCGCTGTTTCATTGTGAACACCTTGATATAGGGTTTCCTGCAAAAAAATTCGTCCTACCACAGGTTGCCGAGTTTTGAAGATTGAAATTTCGACGCGCCAGGAAATGAGCGACAGAGAGGTCCGAGAAAGTATACCGTATACCGTGTAATAATAAAGAACCGAACACTTTACTAGAATATACACTAAAATCTAGGCTAGAACCTAAGCTAGAAACTGAAAAAAAAATTGGCGGGAGTTCTTTCAGAAAGATTACTTCCCAAATTATTCGTTGAATTAAACGAACGTTAAAATTGTGCTACTTCGAATTCAATCAGATAATAACATGAAGAATCATATATTGTGTACAGGGTGGGCAAAATTGGTGATACTTGAACTACAACCTTTTAACCGTGAGAGATAGAGGAGAATGAATGACACGTTACGCTAGTCTTTCATAGAGAAACTGATAATGCCATCAACTGCATTCCTCTATCTTCTTTTGTTTTCGAGTTATAGGCCAAAATTGAAACTTAAGCGATTTCAACTTTATCTCCATTTCTGTTTCTGCTGGAATGTTGAAATGAAAACATTATACAGGCACTTTTTTCATAGCAATCCAGTAGCGTACTCTATTTTTTCCCAAGAGGTTTCCTTGCTGAGCTATAACATAAAGTTGTGTTTTCTTCTTATGGGAACAATAGTTTGAAATGGCTTAGGAAGAATATAGTTTGTATGTGAAATTTGAATTATTGAGTATTAAGAAGGCTGAATCACAGACTAATATGTCTTTACGCATGGTGTCATCATTATTTTGCGATTGAATACTTGAATTAATTCTCCGTGGTTTGATCTCTGTTCAGAACACTGTCAATTCGAAGTCATTATTGTCGCTGAAATAAAACATTTTAACAATCATACTTCTTCGAACATTTTCATATGGCCAGCAATAATGACTTCGAATTCTAATAATTCTGAACAGAGATCAAATCACGGAGAATTGAATCAAGTATTCAATGGCAAAATAATAATGACAACATGCGTAGAGAATATTATTCTGTGATTCAGCCTACTTCTACTTAATACTCAATAATCCAAATTTCACATACAAACTAAATTTTTCATGATGTCTGAATGAATCTGAGGGAGATGTATGATGTATGATTTATGTCTGAAACGAGAAAAAAATGGCGATTTTTTTAAGCCATTCCAATCTTTTGTTTCCATAAGAAAAAACACAACTTTATGTTATAGCTCAGCAAGGAAACCTCTTGGGAAAAAACAAAGTATGCTACTGGATTGCTATGAAAAAGTGCCTGTAAAATGTTTTCATTTCAACATCCTAGCACAAACAGAAACGGAGATAGTGGCCAAAGTTGAAATCGCCCAAATTTCAATTTTGGCCTATAACTCGAAAACAAAAGAAGAATGCAGTTGATGGCATTATCAGTTTCTTCAAACAAGACCACCGTAACGTGTCATTCATTTTCCTCTATCTCTCACGGTTAAAAAGTTGCGTTCAAGTATCACCAATTTTGCCCACCCTGTACATACTGATTAATCTGTGAAAAAAATTTCAAAATCTTCATTATATTTATTTCTTAGAACTGTAACTTTTTTGTAACACCAGGTAAGGAAATCAACAAAATCGAGTTCTGCTTGAGGAAGTTTAGTTTCATGATATTTGAAGTTTTTTTTTACGAGAAGCTAGCTTTAACGAACAATTTTCAAAAGTTTCATCAGTAAATTAAAAAAACGTGTTCACAATAAAACAGCGCTTATGCTGATATAATTTTTTTCTTTTATCACAAAAGTGAAAGCAAGTGATTTGGACAAACCTGGAAATATTGAATTATGGGCAACCTTATACCTGCATATTCTACATGTTTCATTCTATAAGTCCAATGTCATGAAAAATTATTTTCAAAAAATAATAAAAAATATTCTGTCCAGGATTTTCCAGGCAATCTATATTTAATATGTTTCCTAAAATGGTTAAAATATTATAAAATAGGTTTTATTCTATTATCAACTCGGTGAAGCTCGATGAAGGTTCAGATCTTAGACTAACAGAAAATGGACGAAATATTTATTCTCTAATTCTGTGGAAAATCTGTTGATTCTGCCATACCTGGTAGAACAAATTCTTGCGCTAACATCTCAGTTTGACACAGATTTCATCATTATATTTCATTATTAAATTATTATTTTGTTTTACCTCAGCCTAGGTACTTTTTGTTTCAACATTTATTGTATTATTTTAGCTTTCTATTTCATGAGAATATATATTTATATATATATATATATATATATATATATATATATTTTAATTTCATATATCCATTTAATGGTGTAAAAAAAAACTTTGGATGATCTTACACCTACGATGGACAAGCAATCCTAAATTTCGGCCTCAAATTCTCATTTGGGGGTACCAGCTTCACAGAGCCCACAATACCCACTCACACAAAACAGAATTCACCCCAATGACAGCTAAACTCAATTGGGTTAACAGATCTGTTCAAAGTTAACAGTGCATAAAACGTTGTGAACAAATATTTCCATTTAAAGAATCGTAACGGTTCAGAGTAGGACACGAAGCGTTCTAATGATAAATTAGTATTGCATTATCCGGCACATGTAAATAATGATCAGGTGCACTGGAAAATTTCAAATTAAATTATACCGTTGCGTTGGTGTACGAGACAATGCTGCGGAAAGTGCAGCAGTGCGAAACAAACGGTTTGTGTTTCTGCTTTGATATTGGTTTGAAAAATGGCTACATTAATCACAGTCTAAATGGGGATAAAAAGGGACATTTTCAGTTGGGGAAATTCGAAGCTGACTAGCCAGATTTCACTTCAAAGTCGTTTGAATTCGTCGCATTCCATTGAATTATTGTTTTTTCCATTTTTTCATTAATTCGTTCACTCCTGTGTTCGTGGATTCAGATGACCAGAAAATATAGGTCAAAAATGTCATCAATCATCTAGCATGAAAATTATTATAACTTCTGTTTGCGGATGTCTGGTCAGGAGTGATTATCTCCATAGTGAAAATTAAGTGTACCACAGTGGCCATCAGGAATTTGAATAATAAATTTGATACTTGGACATTTTCCAAGCATGTTCTAAAAACTTATTCTATAGCATTCTATGCAGAATAATTTCAGTGGAAGAATTGTAGCGAATCAGAGAAAACAGTCGAACTCCTCATGAATTAATGTTCTACATATACCAGGTTTATGTGAAAAAATACGAAAGGCTTATGAATATCCTTCCTCTCTGAAAATTAACAGGGGTTGTTTGATATTTTGTTCGTAATCGAATTCTCTTGTTTCATCTTTTGTTACGTTTTTCAAGAATCACTGACTCATAAAACCTTACATAATATGATTTAAAATGAGAACCCCTTATCGTTGATTGAAATATTCTTCAATTAATGCCCTTATCTTATGCAAATAATAAGTGAATAAACCATTCTCCTCCTATTCGATGGAATGGAATAAATAATGTTCAGAAAGGCTACTGGAAAGTTTCATTTGAGACAAAAAAAAAGTATTGAGTGTATCGAAATTTTGCAACCGATTACGAAACCATAACAGAATTTCACTTTTCGAAAATCATTTCAATGAATCAATCAGAATCTGTAGACTCGTCAACGCTATCTGAAGAGTTTATTGCATAAGGAAAGTTCATAAATACGAAAATATACAACAACTACCCCTGATAATCAAGGAATAATGTCCTGAAGTCCTTTGCATTCATTCACAGAAACTCTGTATATTTTAAAATTATACGGGAATTTCCTGATTCATATTTGAAATGATATAGAAGTTTTCTTGGTCCAATATATGTGTCGAAAGTTTGTGATCAATTCAATGTGAATTTATTTCAGTTGACTGCTCAATTATTTCTGCAAAAATTGCAGATTCATCACAATAAGTTTTGCGTTTATAATAGCATCGAAAAAGTTCGCAGTAATTCTGAAGGAAGTTACTGAAAATTACAGATGTCGTACAATATTCTAATGTTTTAGCTGGTACTTAGGTTTTTCCCTATTCTTTTATATCTAGACATATGGTGTATGGTGTAAGGTTACCCGTCGATATAATCTGTCAACACTCTGACGGCAGTTAAACTACTGAATATTGTCAACTTTCTATTTGTCGTATTTTTACTGATTCTATTTCATATTTTTATTCCAAAATTCGCCAACACCATTTCGATTCTCAATTCCATTAATTCGACACTATAACCCCTAGAGGTATATTTTTCAGGTCTGCAGGAGTACATTCGTGATGAGGTCAAATAAATGAAGACGAGGAGAACAATTATTATTAGTCTTCTTACATCAACATGAACGAGCAGTTCTAATGAACGACAATGAATGGTCTGTCGTATCAGCCACAATAATTATAGTATCTCATTTCACTGTCAATTTCATCCTAGAAGCATTTGATGTTGAGGTGTGATTTCAAATTTTGTGAGACAGTGAAAGCTTCCCATAGGGTCGACATCACTCATGTACTCATTTGAAGACTAAAATCTGGATATTATTGGAAGGAGTTTGCTTTTAATTCCATTATTTTGTTAATCTTAGAGTGATGAGCGGGAATATAACGACATGGATCTTTGGAGGGTGAAACGAAATTTTCGTAATCTGTTTATCGTGATGGAGCTCAGCTAAATTTAATTTGCTCTTGTACCCGTGCTAGATTCGAGATCTTGTTGAGTTCTTACTGAATTAGGTATTCATAGGAGCATTTCAGAATATAAGCTGCGTTATATCAAGAGAGACGTACTCTTCGAATGGTTTTTCTCCTATTATGTTTTCTCTTCAGGTTTAATCATATTGAGGGCTTTGAAGATCCATGTAAGGTTATCGAGAATGAAACAAAATTATCAGTTTTGTCCTAATGATGGGGAAGTTTGAATGATTCAATAGATTGTAATTATGAGGAACAGTTATATCTCATGTACTTTGCCGATTGTTCATTTCATATACACATATAGTGTCTGGATAAGTATGAAGAGGAATTCATAACTGCGTTATTGACTGTTTCCAAGCATATCGTTGGAAGAGCTCAAACTTTGTTCATAATAAACCCGCTTATGGCATGAACATTTTATTTATGATATAATTAACTGTGACATCTTGTCGTTACATTCTTTTTTCCAAGGAATAGGTTCCCCAAACATTTTGGCTGCTTCATTATACGATCCAACTGACCCAAATGATGAATAAAAATGTTTTTCATAGTGCCAACTTATTGACAATTCCAGAACATTGACTGTATTGAATAAAAGTTAAACTTTGATTCCACGCCCAAAACAAATTAGATCCAGCGCAAATGAAAGTTTCGTTCTTATTTCGCACAATGAATATGATAATTACGCCATCAATTTTTTCACAGGCATTCAAGTGACTTGCATCGTCCAAAGAAGCAGAAGAAAGAAAGATGAGGTAGTTTGAAAATTAAATTCACGTTACTTTGTGAAAGGAACATGGCCTCCTCATAACCTTTTTATCGATTTGGATTGAAAGAGAGTTTGACAAAAATTTTCTATAAGTAATTTATAGAGGGTTGAAAAAAAACATGTATTTGTACTCCATTTGCTTGACACTCTGTGGAACAGTTCGGGAAAAGCTCAATTCATTACAAGGCCCATCTTCTTCGGTATTTTTCAGTTTTCATAACGTCTGGATACATCGATGTCTTTTGAATATACAAGTATTCAATGAGATGTTAGCTGACTGCACTATAAATGAACGAGCTTCACATCAAAGTGGTTGCGTTATGCTATAGGTCGGTATATGAAACGGAGGGCTGAATGCTCAATTTCACATACAAGAGGTTTTTCAGAAAGCTTTAGGTCTTCATTCGTTGGAGATGACTTAATTTTTATGAACGACAATGAAATACCGCATGTACTAAATATTTTTAACGAGTATTTACATGAGATTGATGATATCCAACGAATATAATGGCCTGCATATAGCCTGGATCTGAATATACATGTCAGATTTCCTAGGAAGCAGACTCAAAGAGGCTGCTCTAGAAATTCCTTCCACATCTAACGGTGACAGAAATATGTTTTCTCAATTACTCTTTTCAGTTTAGCGTAACTGGTGAAGGCAGATTATGATTGAAAGCACATATTCTCCTGAGTCCCGACATCATATGGAAGGTGATAAAAGGATTGCATTCAGGAATTTTTGTTCATTAAACACTGAGAACGTCATAGAAATTTTTTGAAAAAATTTTACTCAAAGAAAGAAATATGTTCAATGAGATGACAATCATTATAAATACATCGTTAATGAAAGTTTCTACACCCATTATTTTTGGCTGTCAAGCACAAAAATAGGGTACATTTTTCATAATAAAATTTGGTTTCAAATTAACACTCTGGATTTTTACATTTCGCAGCATTTTTCAATTCTCTCGCTACAGTTGGTAAATGGCGACATCATGAACACAAACTTCATAATCAAATAACAACACACTACAACATAGCAGCGAAACAGCTGCAAACCCAAGGCGTTCATTCATTCATCCAATACGTTGGATTCAAAGATTTAGTGTCGTAAATTCATTACATTAATAGATAAATGAAAAAATCTCGTATCCACAATATTGGACATCAGGACTCAGGAGGATAAATGAGTTTGACAGAGCGATAATACTTCGATTTGAATTTCTTCATCATGTGTAATAACAAAGTAGTATTAAATAGACATAGATGAATCAAACTTCATTCTGTTGTTTGACAGAGACTCTATTTGAAAATGCAATTTTTGTGAAGTTGCTTATGTTCAATTGTCCATAATTCATGTATTAAAATAAAAACAATGCATCAAAATGAATCATAAACGAATTATTTCTTGTACAGGTGGGCAAAATTTGTGATTTCTGAACTACAAACTTTTCAACCGTGATTTTAGGAAAATCAACTGCGTTCCTCTATCGCCTTTCGTTTTCGTGTTATAGGCAAAAATTGAAGCTTGGGCGATTTCAACACTGTCCATTTTTCATCTTCTGTTAATGCTACAATGTTGAAATGAAAATTTCATAGAGACACTTCTTTGATAGCTACCTTGAAGAAAATCAGAGTAAACCAACTCTGACTTTGCCTAGGTATTTTTGTTGTTGAGCTATTACATACAGTTTGGGTTTTTCTTTTGGAAACAATATTTGATCATGACTCAGAAAGAATTATCATGTTTCTTTCGTTTCGAATATATATAAATATAGGGTGGCCCACCGTCCACCTAGAAGAGTTCTGTCAAATATTTTCGTCAGTGAGAGTTTTTCAGGAAACAGAGACAGGTCAATCTTCTGACGCCTTATGATTATGAATTCCGTGATATGGTCACCCATAAGCAAGGTGTCAACCCCTGCAAGAACCTTAGGAGAAGATAGGTGTCAAGTGCCACCATATAATAGTAAGTCTTTTGCAATTTGTGCAGAGGAAAAAAAATTATGATTGTTTCTCAGTAAAGATCAACCACTGATGTTCTCATAGGTGAAATAACGACTATATGTAAAAGCTCAGCGAAAAAACCCTTAGATAAAATCAAAGTAAGCCATTGAACTGCCATGAAAACAGTTTTTTTCCTAATGTTGATATTTCAACATTTTAGCATGAACAACAACTAATAAACAATGAAAAATTTCGAAATTTCAATATTGTCGTATTACCTGAAAACAAAAAAAGATATAAGAACGGTTGAAAACTTGTAGTTCAGGTATGAACAGTTTTCCCTACCTTTTAGGTGCGTTAAACTGACATGTCACATAAAATAATGTTGATGCACGTATACATCATTCGTTGGAATATTGTATGTTCTATTCGTATCGAAATTAAAAAATGAAAAAGAAAAATTTTTTGCCTTCACGGAGGCCACCCCGAGAACATTTTCGAAACATTGATGAATTCAAAATAGTAATAATCGAGATGAATACCATTTTCAATTCCCAGGCTCAGAGATTTTTTATCATGAGGTTGGAGAAATGATATTAGACTTTTAGCTTCACAGTCGCAAAAAAAATTGGGCTTTTTCCATCAGGCCCTGAATAGAGCCGCTGCTAAAATCTCATTCAGAGACAGAGGAAGTACATATTTCTTTTTTAGCATTTGATTGGAGATGTGAAACTTCACAACTAATTGCTTCAAATATCGAAGTTTTTTATGAAGATTTTGTCCCTGAGATGTATGTGATACTGATGAGGCCAAACAAGGCCGAAAGGTATATCTTTCATCTCGGTGACACAATCTAATATAATTTCTCCAACCCCATCACGATAAAAGATCTCTGAGCCTGGGAATTGGAAATGGTATTCATTCTGATGATTACTATTTTGAATTCATTTATTTTGAAAAAAAATGGGATCATCGAATTTGCCTATATCACAAACAAGAAATCCTACTTACTCTCTAGGTAATTACGTTAGAACTCGTATCTCATACTTCGTCAAATCCATCCCAAACATTTCCAACAGAGTGGCAAACTCGCCCAATTAGTTTATTCACACTGTTTCGCCGCTCCCAGAGTTGAACAGGTTTTTTAGTCCCTTTCGTAACCGATTCTCCAACAGAACCCCTAACCCCTTCTCCAAGTCAGAATCTCAGTTCGGATCTTGGGACGCTATTAAATTTGCGAATTTCCAGTAAGTGTGTACATAACTTGATTTTCCAAACTTCGGATGAATAGCAATTGAACCAGGAACTAATGAGCTGTATTCGGGAGCCGAGTTGAGAATACTTTATTAAATATCGCGGGAACAATGGGAAAGCATCGAACAAGTTAGGGAAATTAGACGGAGACTGAACATAGTTAAACGATTAGACCTCGCGGCGAATGCATGGTATTTTCTGCTGATTGTTTCTGATTTTCTTCGTAATGCGGATAATTCGAGATTATGAAGCTCTAAGCCACACCCGTGTAGAGAAAAGTACTAATAAATATATGATTGAAGGAGGATAACCGTGTGTTTTGAAAGACATGACCTTTTGTCACAATCAAAGAAGTCATTAAGACAATCACTGTACCAAACAACAATCGTTATTTTTGTTATTTTCATTCGATAAGCGTCAAAATTGACCTATAAACTCAAAAATGGAAAACAAATACACAATTTACTATTTTCGAATGTACAACAACACTTGGCAGTCGATTACTTGCCTCGAATACTTTGTTGGGGTGAAAGATGCTTCTTGGTATCGCCCGGAAGTTCAATTATTCGAGGTATTATTTCCTGTTTCATGGTTTGGCAACAATTTTTTTGAAGGTTCTGGCCCCCGGGATCTTCTCTTCTATTATTTAAAAAAAATTGTTCCAGAGACTGGGAGAGAATTTTCAGCAAAAAGAAGAATCCTCCTGTAATATATTCCAGTCGAAGGAAAATGATTCACGCTCAAAATATCGAAAATATTTCCTGCGAAAAATATGATTCATTATTCAATTTTTTTGGTACGTTCCATTAGAGTTTGCACCATTTCCCGAATCATTCACTTACATAGCCTATACCACTCAAGATCCTCTACTTCTACTTATCTCGATATTTGTCTTTATTGACCAAAAGCAAATCTTTCGAACATACAGGTTAATCTATCTTCTTTTAAATATTGTGTATTCCTGGAAAATACCTATTTCCTCTCTTAGCTAGAAAATAGGTAGTTTTTTTCAATGAACGTCTGATTTGAGTCTTTCGATGATCGCTCAACAACTTTCCTCACTATCCTCAAAAATATACCTTCTCATTATATTCTGATAAAAACTGTCTTCATAAATGTTGCGAATTTAACACTTCCCATGGGAATGGCTTGTTAATTGTCCACGTGTGAATGAATGACGCACTTTCATGGAATGTCTTAATGCTCCATTTTGGAGTATTCACCCGGGGAATATTGACAAGCCATTCCATTAAGCCAATCCATCAGGACATTCCATGAAAGTGCGTCATTCATTTACACGAGGCCAATTAACAAGCCATTCCAATGGGAAATGTCATTCATGTAGACAGTTTCTATCCGAATATTTAGGGATCAATAGACTGAAATCAAAACGTTCATTGAAAAACCTATCTATTTTCTCGGTGAGAGAGTGAATAGATGTTTTCGAGAAAATACACAATTTTCAAAAGAAGATAGATTACACCTGGATGTCCGGAAGGTCTACTTTGGGTGAATAGAGACAAATATCGAGTAATGTAATTAGAAGAAGAGGATCTTGAAGAGTATAGGCTCTGGAAAAAATTTTTGAATAATAGAAGAAAGGAGCCCCTGCGTAACTCGTGTACCAATTTGCCTGGGGCCAAAACCTTCGAAAAAATTGTTGCAAAACAATGAAACAGAAAATAATACTTGGAATTATTGAACTTTGTAACGTTTCAGGGAATGGATCATATATGGGTTAATTTATTGGGAAAAGAACTGACTCCAGGAAATTTCGAGATGAAATAAAAAATGTTACGATTTACAGAATTGTTTTGACCTTACACAAATAAGTGCACAAGTTTATACAGGGTCTCTTCTTCTATTATTAAAATTTTTTTCTGATTGATTTTGTTCCAGAGATTGGGAGGGAAAATTCTGAAGATGTTTCAGAAAGATGCAGAAATATTCATTCGGAGGAGTTGTTCGGCATAATTCCCGACGTAGTTCATATCGTACCAACAAAAATCTTATGAAAATCTTAAGATCAGCATAGAGACAAAGAACAAATTTGCATGTTAAGCGTCTATTGAAGCTGCTTTTGTTGCCATCGGTTAATAAAAATTCTTGAAAAATGTTTCTCGTGAGTACTTTTCATTTTTCTGTAATTTTTTAGAATTATTTGATGCTATTTTCAAAAGATGATTCACGACATCGATGTTCTTTATCGATATCCCAACACTAGCGTATAAACGTTGAGATGCACGTAAAAATGAACCAATTCATCGTACCGTTCTGATTCAATGGATTGTCTCCATTGACAGGTGAAGACATTTTATTTCAATGTATTGTCTCTATTCACACAACACTATTCCACTAAGTCAATCCAATTTCTCAGTGAAGTGGCTTCTCAATTGGCTTCCCGTACTGGATTGTCCCCATAAATGGATCAAGACAATCCATTGCCTCTATTCACTCGATGCCAATCCACTAGTCTATTGGATTGTCTCAATGGAATGGCTTGTCAATTGTCCCCGTATGAACGCTCCATTGAAGCATTGAGTAACGCTACTGTGGTGAAAGCCGCTGTACTGCAACGGCGCCAGCATACGTCGAAAGGGTTCGTCACCGATTGCAAGGAAATTCAGAGCCCTGTTACCTCAGTTGATAACAACGACACACAAAACATTCTGTTCGGATCGTTCGACATTCCAACCAGAATCAGCTCGAATTGGTTGAGATCGAACATTACAGTTTTGATCGACCGTGAAATGTGCCCGCTGTCCTCATCAGATTCGAATCAGCTCCAATACTGTGTTTGGGGAATTTTGAAAGCCAAGGCTGTTACTGAAGAATACACATCTTTGAGTCGCTCAAGTTGTCCCAGACTCGAGTATAGAACGGTTCAAGTGACGGAGGGCTGCATGCGCTTTTTTTAGAAAGAGAATCAAGCTCGTTTTGAAGGCCAAAATATTCCTTCGAAGTAGCACACAATAAAACTTTGAACTTTCTGCTTCATATGCCAAAAATCGAATTAGAATTTTTCAAAAATTCAGAGATTTTGCATTTTCAAAGACCGAAAGTTCAATTGCCGGACACAGTATATACCTACGCTATGAAAAGTTAATATTTTCGATGAGAAAACTTTGAACTTTCTGCTTCATATGCCAAAAATCGAATTAGAATTTTTCAAAAATTCAGAGATTTTGCATTTTCAAAGACCGAAAGTTCAATTGCCGGACACAGTATATACCTACGCTATGAAAAGTTAATATTTTCGAGGAGAAACAATGAAAAATAAACTGGTTCGATACGAAGACAGTAAGAAGGAATATTTGAGTCGATTCGAAGGTACAAACCACAACGGGACAATGTCCAGATACGATCACCTAACTTACGCTTTCCACAGCCTCGACCTGGAAAACTCGGACAACGGTCGGGACATTCGATATTTCCCCGGGAAAACGCCGCAACAGCAGAATTTATTTATCTAATCAGGCTAAGTAACTAAAAAGCGAGCTCATTGCTGCAGTTCTATCAGATAACGAGGGAGTTACTGGCGCTGGAAGTCCATCGGACCGTGAATGTTCCAAAACCCGCAACTTGTTAATTTCGAGTTGATGTTCTCAGTTCCTTTACCTAAACGCAGACGGGGGCGGTCACGCGTGATCTGGGTTCCGCAGTTACGATGGTTATTTGAGAGTGTACTGCTGATGGAAGCTGGTTTTTTGATCTTTTCATGGGCATCTGGAGTCTGGAGAAGCTCGTCTGTATATTTTCTTCAGGTTATCAGCATTATCTGGGACTTTGAGTTTTTTGCAGATCCGTGCTGACACATTTCAACCGAGGCACCGAGAAACGCTATACAGGCTGTTTATAAGACTTCATATTAGTTCAAAAGATGAGTTAAGGCTTTATTGCGGCTGAGACAAAATGGCCATATTAGTTTGCTAGGGTTTAGTATATATCTTGAATGAACGAAGATGTGAAAAGTACCCAGCTATCTAAGCTTTGCTTTGCTTTGATTTGGTGTGATATATGAGTTATTATGAGGATTGAGTACTAAAGGTCGTATTCATAGTTCACCCTTGAGGGCGAGTGTTAGTGTGAGATCACCCCAAAGTAGCTGACGCATTTTCTTAGACCATACTCACTGAGTTGAGAGTGATTTTTACCACCCTAAATTCAAGGGAAGTCCCGAGCTACCTTGAGATGATAGTAAGGTTATTTTATATCATTCTGACAGTCTCTTTTCTGTCATTCCTGATTTTTTGGTTTTGTTGATATTTATTTGGTGGTTAACCTTACAATGAATTCGAAATATGAAAAAAAATTCCATAAAGTTCTCATTTTCATTGCAAACCCGACTGATTTGAAAAATTTTTGTGAGCAATTTGACGAAACTGATCATGATCATAAGCTTTAATCAGATCATGGAAAAATAGCATCAGCATTGTTATTGGCTATTTGCAATATTTTTAATTAAAACTTGAAAAAAAAATATTTCCTCATATGAAGTTTATGGAGACTTTAAACTCGATTATCTCCTTCTAGAATCGACCAAACCATATGTCTCAGATCATCATCATAACTAGTTTTTTCTCTGAAATCTGAAAAAAATTTATGTAGTTGATATTTATTCTTCGCCGTAGTGGAAAACCACTTTTTCGTGGAAAATTTGATTTTTAATTATTTACTTAGTAAGGAATCAGGCTGTTATCTTAAAAAAAAAATTGGGGATGAAAAGAAAGAAATGAAAATTGTTTAAGCCCTCTTTAACTCTCCTATCAAAAGTTATGAGTCTCACCAAAACGAAACTTCATTGTGAACCACCCTCTATTCAGACCGACGACTCTGAAAATTATCTATGAGTGTGGAAATTCCCAACGACCGAATATTTTTCATTATTTTAGATATTTCCCTACCAACTTTAGTGATTTCTATCACTCAAACAAGTTAGTTGGTATCTGCGACAATATATGTGGATATTGGATTTCATTAGATCTCTGGAACGTGAATTCGAGTTGTGCAGGGTGTTGTGAGTATAGCTTTATCAGTGGGCGGAATGGACCATGAATAAGGGCCGAGGTCTATGACCCTTTTTGGAACTATAACTTTAACAGACTATTAAGATTGAAAACTGAAAAAAATTCAGAAAATTCAGAATCTCAACAGAATGAATTTTGTTGGCATGCAGACAGACGATTGAATTCTGAAAAAATGAACCCACCCGAACAGGACTTGAGACTGCGACCTCCAAAAAAACTAGTCCGACGTACTAACCAACTGTGCTATCGGAAAAAACGATGGTTCCATCTGATTTTCGGCTGGCCACTCTACCAGTATTCGATGTTAGTGGATATTGTAACTCCTTTTGAAAGATAGATGTTAGGAGGGGGGGGGAAGGGAATGAACGAATAATCGTAACTGATTATATTTACCACTAACATCGAATTCTGGAAGAGTGGCAGTCGAAAATCAGATAAAACCATGTGTCTTCCCAATAGCATAGTTGCTTAGTGCGTCGGACAAGTAATTCGGAGGTCACAGGTTCAAGTCCTGTTCGCGAAAGTTCATTTTTCCAGAATTCAGTCGTCTGCATGCCTACGAAAGTTCTTTCAGTATATTCAAGTTCAGACGTTAAACACATTTCAATTAGAATAAATTTCAATTGATATGGAAAATGAGATTTGACCATTTTCTCTAACGTATCAAGCTACCCTGATTCTAGGAAGTGGTTTTCCCAGCTGAAACAACTCCCGATATCTAACTAAATACCAAATGTTTAATGGGACAATATTCTATTGATTTAATGGAATTTGAATCAGCATGAAATTCTCTATGACCACTCATTTCTTCTTTCCTTCCAGATCTATTTTTGATCTCAGAGAAGAAATACTAGTCTATATCAGAAAGATAGTTACTACATTATGTGAAACAAGGGACTATAGCATTTTCTGAAATAATATAAGAAGCCACGAAATGGTGGCCAAAATTTGGATAAGAAATTCTGAACGTACTCCATCATTATGAATACAACCTTCCGGCAACGCTTCGTTGCAAATAATCGAAAGCCAACTCCTGTTCTTCAAATGCCTGCTGATCCGTGAAAATGTCTTCTGCTCGACAGACTACGCCGCCTGGTCATGAAGATAGGGAGAAATATAAAATGAAAATTTATAGTACCAGAAACGACGACGACATACGCTGTTTATCAAAAGAAGTGGCAACTAACACTCTCCTTACGGCCAATCTTGTGAATATGTGCCATCCACTGGAAGGCGACCACTGGAGCGGAAGTGATTCCGAGGAGCGCAAGAGAGCCTTGGCCGAATTGAAATTAACTGCGGGCAGAATCCCTCGTGTGGAGATAATAGCCGAATAAATCCAGGGTTTCAGCGAGAGGTGAAAGTTGCGAGGAAGAAGTTGAGGAAAAAGCGTTGTCATGGCTATTTGTTGATTTAAGATCACTCTGAGAAACGAGCAGTGTACTTCAGTCTTGGGACGTGAAAATTAAATAAAAACACTTAACTGTGTTGTTCTTATACATGATGTATAATGACCAGCTGTAAACTATTCGAGGAAATGGAGTTAGACGATTTATCTCAATTCGAAAATTTCATCTTGCAAAAAGGACGAAAAACATAGGTATAAACAAGCTGAATGGCAGAAAGTGCAGTCTAAGCAAACTTCTATGCTGTCAAATTCTCTAAGTTTCATATTAGTTATTCTCCTATCAAGTGCAGAAAGTTTTACTTTTACTAGCTCGGGCAAGCAATCGAGTAGGAGAAAAATATTTTCTGCACAAGATAGAAACAATATTTTTTCTACAAGCGCCTATATGAGATCGATTTGAATTCAACACGCAGATCAAATTTGATAACCTATATAAATTCATAATAATTGTTGAACGTAATTCTACATGTCATTACCATAGTACTATCATCGTTGACGTTCGGTGCATAGAGACTTATCATAATTCAGTTTTTTCTTAAATGAAAGTGTGCGGGAAAAACCCCTGCTAATCCTTTTCCGCACTAAAATGCGTGCGGGAAAACGGTGGAAAGCTTACGCTTGTAGTAAATAGTATATTTTGAAACAAGTTGTAGAATGAGCTCCTTTTCCAACACGAATGCGAAATTAAAAAATGAGCGACGAAGGAGCGAGTTTTTGAAAGCATGAGTGTTAGAATTGCCTTCTGCAACGAGTATTAGGCGATATTTTCTCTATTTCAGTAAAGTTTTGTGGAAAACTCTCGAAATTCAAATAAAAATTCAGATTAGTTACTTTCATATTGTATCTTGGCAGTTGGTGTCACTAACGAAATTTGACAGATTGCGGAATTTGAATTGATTTGATTCGAAAATTGATAGGATCGGAGGTCAGTACTGACAACCACAAAACGAAAAATATAACTGAAGACAATGCTGTAATGAGTCTCAGTACAGCACTACATTTAGTACTGTAATGAACTCATTACGATACTGAAATAGAGAAATTCATTTCATGATGTGAGTGTAAAAAGTGATGTTTCATTTCGTGAGCGAAAAAATGAAAACACCTTTAACACAAATGTAATGCAATGCTTTTTCTATAACTGCTCAATTTTGACTATGAAAGGGGCGAATTTTGTATAACGTTCAACTTCAGAATGCATTCTGATATTCAAATATTTTGTTGTGAATGGCAAACGTTGCAATCGCTTAGTTTATGTACTACTAACCGATGCTGTCATTTAAATTTAGTTCTGTGAAATTCTTGTCTTTGATTATTATCTGATTAATATGTTGTTTGATAGTGTAATGATTAATAAAAGTGTCAATTTCGTTTTTTCTGTGGATATTGAGTCTGGAAGAAGAGCAACATTGGAACTCTCACCTAAAAGAACATATCATATGATTAAGCGCTCGTGAAACGCCTCATGGGTATTCACATCATGAGCAATGTGATCTCTTTTCAATTACATTGTTCTTATATTCGTATCTCAGGTTTTTATATGGTTTCTAAGTAATGGCCACAACCACAGTTTTCAATGGTGTTGAGATGTCAAATCGCAAATGGATAACGATCCCAGCTTAAACTTAGGTATAGGTATATTTCTCTACTTTGTACGTTTTTGATTTGAATATGGATTGTGAATTAGTTTCACATGACGTAGATCCTAGAATGATTTCATTTTATTCAATTATTATTGGAGAAAAAATCAACAAAATAAAAGGATTATGTCATGAGCAACGTACAAAGAAGGTGAAATTATTTTCATGTAAACTGTCACCAAGACGAGATCGTATTTCTCTCACATTTTCAAAAAGTTATAAGATCTCATGCAAGGCCTAGCTGCTAACTCTACACGTTTCAACTTTACAAGTCTCTACTTCACAAACTCTACACCTTAGTCAAAATATATTATGACAGAAAGTAATAAACTGTTTTGACCTCACACTCACATGACGGTGGCGAAACGGCCCAATAACATATTTTTTTTTATTTATTTATTTATTTATTATTTATTTATTTATACAATTCGGAATACAAACAGGTGATACCACCCAACATAGTATCCACTATTTAAAAGTATAAAGTGTGTTAACAATTACAGGTGAAGAAAAGGGAAGTTAAATATAATTCACAGATCAAACAAAATATAGTCGATAAAAAATACTAGAGAAAATAAAATATGGAAAACCAATAAAAAACAGTTTCATCGAAGTGAGATCTTATTGAGATAAATACTTTTTTTTTTAGTTTTTGCTTAATTGAATTTTGACTAAGATTGAATAAGTCAACATCACTAAAAGAATTACAGCATCTCATCATCCTGCAAAGAGGGGAATTCATCGCACTGTTGGTATTGCGAAAGGGAATATGAAACAAATTACCACCCCTGAGACAACGGCACGGGACATGGAAGGTTACAGAGGAGAGAAGGTCAGGTGAACTATAAATACCGTTGAGAAGTTTATACATGAACAGGACATCACTGATTTTTCTTCTATTTTCGAGGGAAATGAAACCAAACTGAATCAAACGAAGAATATAGTTTTCGGGATTTCTAGGTGTCAATCGGAAGTTGAATTTGAATTTTTAAGAATCTGAATATTTTGATTATGGTGTAGAGTTTGTGAAATAAGGACTTGTTAATTCAAAGAGTGTAGGGTTAGCAGCAGAGCTCTGCCAGTGCCAGAGCACTGTGCTATGTGCTCGTGAAAGCACTCGAAGCCCTTTTGTGCTCCCGAGCACTTCTGCAGATTTCTAAGCACTAAGCCGCTGCCTCATCTTGACGTAACACGAATATATGCGATCGAGGCCGACGCCTTGAAAATTAGGATGTAGTTTTGATGTTCAGTCGAGTAATAAACATCTCATGCATGTGTGTGTGTGTGTGTGTGTGTGTGTGTGTGTGTGTGTGTGTGTGTGTGTGTGTGTGTGTGTGTGTGTGTGTGTGTGTGTGACATTAGTGCGCAGTTGCAACGATCTGGTTAGTTCATTGGACGAGCTATTTTGTGAAGATCTGTATTAAACTATTAATACAAGTTGGTTTATAATGAAGGCTCGTATTTGCAAAACTTCACATGCAACCCTTTCTAGAAAAGTGCTTAGGGCTTAGTACTCGAAATAACGAATTACTTTAACAAAGTGCCTGCAGCTCGGGGGCCCTTTTTTCCCAGTGTTTAATGATTAGTGCTCGAAGCACTAATATTAACTGCTCCGCACAGCTCTGGTTAGCAGAGTGGTCCAAATGAGATCTGATAACGTTTTGAAAATATGGCAATGTTTTTGGTTGGATCCGTTATTCTGGTTACGTTTCAGAATATTGTGATGCTGCCCATCAAGTAACCATCTCCACAGAACGTCATAGCCTCGTAACTGACAAGAACAACAAAAAACATCCCTTTTTCCGGCGACCTTGTTCGCCGATCTCGATGCAAATCGAAGCGTGAAGCTGCACGCGACGGAACACTCCGAAATAATTACGCCACGACGTCCACAATCTTCGATGACGCCCGCCGCCCCTTGCAAAACGTCCGTTGCGTCGATCGACTTCGGAAAACCATTTACATCACAAAGAATTCTCCATCGTCCGGAACAAAGACGACGGAACACGAATCCGATATCATATCCGTCGCGGCGGGAACCCATTACGGGATATCCCGAAGATATTAATTGAGTTTCGGTCTGAAGAACGCGCCAACGGTCTCCTCGAATCTACGTATTGTGTGCTCCGACAAAGAAGGTGGCTGTTCCGTCTTTAATGGAGCAATCGTCTCCTTTCACGCTGTCGGATGGCCTTCTTTGACCGAGACGTCCGCCGAGCAACGATAGAGCAATTAGGGAGTCCTGAGATCTAGATTGAACCGAACGCCAGGAACGGAAGATTTCGATACCGAAGACACGTCGTTTTACTCTTCTACTCATTACGACTGCCTAGGGGATTTCTAGCAGACTTACGATAAGCTGTCAGGTACATCACATGCCTTCTCCAACCAGTTATCCTATTCCCAGTAACATATTTCAGGAGAGGAATGTCTCAATTAAAAATTTTGTCAACGATGCTTTGGATCAACTCCAGATGAGAGCATCATATTTAGCACTATTCTGGAATAACTGATAGTAGTGTATCCAGAGTTCCACCCTGACATTCTCTCATATAAAGGTTTTTTGGGGTATTCGACGTGATCCTTTAAAGGAGGTATACAAGACATCATTTGTTGCAAATTGCGTCGAGTGAAGCATGCTCCGAAATTCTATGGTTGTGAAGATATGGCGACTTTTCAGATTTTTTAACTTTTCTGCTTCGTTATCGATAATAACTGATTATGAGAAAACTGCATGACATATTCATTGAATATTCTTTTCAAAGCTGAGGAGATGGTCATCATTTCTCGCGAAAAAGTGTTCACTGAAAATTCATAAAACCCGATATATAAAGGGTCATAAATGGCTGCAACTGTTATCCTTATGAAATCTTGAATGATGAAATAATTAAGAATTGCTCGAGAAAAGTATTATGAACATGGTGAACTAAATTAAGGAAAAACTTCCTCGTTTCATTTAGCTTTTCAAAAAGGTACGTACGCCGATAATTCCTTCATGGAATCAAAAAATATATCCTCTATTTCACTCATGATTCGTAAGTGGGCTATGGTTTGATTACGTTAGGCAATCCTCGGAATAGTTGACATATCTTCACAGATCAAATAATACCACGATCAGGGAAGTTAGATTTTTTTTTAAAGCAATTAGAAGATTGCTGACAGTACGTTGACGAATTACTTTTTGTTCATCCTTCTCTAATAAAAATTGGATGAACAAGTTAACGAATAAAACTTAAATGATGCTCAGCACGAACATCCGTATGATTAACATGAACGTTGACATAAACATAAATAAAAAATTAATGAATATTGTAATTAAAAATTTACAAAAAAAGGAAACTCATGACGAACGGTTCGTACAAAGATTCGCTAATCCGGATATGTCTAGACTGACTGTTGTTGAATTATATTTCATTATACTATACATATATTAATGGAGAAATGGAACTTGGCAAAGATAGAACATATTAAGCAGCATAATTTGTATGGGTACTCCTGGAGTTGGATGTATAACTCACGGAGTTTACGGTGCACTATTAAAATTGTAACCCGCATTGAAAAGTTATTCTTTTCGTGATGAGCACCGTCAAAAGCCCCCTCAATCTTTCAGCTGTCGGTACTGGTGTACTATACACTAGATATTCCACATTCAAAAATTACGTGGGGTGAAGTCCAGACATCTGGCCGGCCAACAAATTGACTAACCACGGCCTATCCAATGTTGGGTAGGTATAGTTTTGGTTTAGCCACTGCCGCACTCTTCTGAAGTAATGAGCTGGAAAGCCATCATGCTGGTAATTAATTCGTGATCGTAATATCAGCAATACATGTCCCTATTGTTATTCAAGAACTTTTCTGATAGTTGAATCAGTAAATTTGATAATCTGTGATCTGTCAAGTCATGTCAACCATTCCGAGGATTGCTGAAAGTGATCGAACCATGACCGGCTTACGAATAATGAGTGAAAAAGAGGATATCTGAAAAACCCGAGGAAGCCTGTTACCTGCTCGGTTTTCCGGCCATATTTTTTTATTCCATGATGAAATTATTGGCTTATGTATCTTTTTGAAACGCTAATGAAACGAGGAAGTTTCTTCTTACATTTGTGGACCGAGTTCATGATACGTTTTTCGGGAACCTTTCAATTCTTTCATCAAGATTTTATGAGTAGGTATAATAGTAATTTATGACCTCGTTTATGACCCTTTTGAAACCCGGGTTTTCTGAATTTTTAGTGAACACTCTTTAGCAAGAAATGATGATCACATCCTCAGCTTTGAAAAAAATATTCATTGAATATTTAAAGTAAAGCACTTTTTACAAAATCAATTATTTTCGATAATGAAGCAGAAAATTTCGAAAAAGTTGTACAGTCGCCATATCAAGCTATACTAAACGCAATTCACTGCAAATGACATCTAGTATACGCCCTTTGAAAGATCACGTCGAACTACCATACACCATGTATATGTGGCTGATCTGCCAGACTTTAATTTGACCTCGTGACACTGGCGTCGCTACGAGGGGGGGGGTTATGGGGGTAATTACCCCCCCAAGAAAAATAAGACATACAATCATTACATAGGAGCATATCGTGACAATATACTACATCCTAAATTTTTTACCCCCTCCAGAAAAAATTTCTAGCGACGCCCTTGCCTCGTGATCCTCTTATACAGATGAATTCGAGGTTTTCTCAATCCAGATGGATTCAGATTCAATATCTGCTTGATAGTATCGTTAACTTCAATACAATGCTACAATACTAAAAAAAAACATTAGGAAAGGGAGTCCAAAATCCTAACACTTAGATAAATAGTAGTAATTAGGTACTGAGCTCTCATATCAACGGCTTCAATGATAAATGGTAAAGTCTATGTAGTTTGGGAAAGGATATGAAAAAGCCAATACACTTGTCAGAAAAAAAAAACCAACAGTTCTTTTCACTGGCCTTAGACTTCACTAGGGCATAGGTAAAGGTACCTACAAGAAAAAAAGTGTCAGCAGAAGAAACAATCGAAAGAGAAAAACTCTTTCGGAATCATCCTAGGTTGGATAATTCCAAAAAGTTCCTTTGAAACTGCCAGATCTGAGAAGTTCTCCCGCAATGGATTCTTCACAAGGCACTCCCGCCTCATGATAATGAGTCTAGACAAAGCCAAGAGTTCAGACTCTGTGGGTAGGAGTAAGAAACTACTAGCTAGGTTAGTAATGCTTCGCCATCACTACTCAACGCACAAAGTGCTTTGTGATTAATGGAGTAAGACATATTTTCTCTGATTCTCATTTTCTCTCGGTTTTGCACAGTTTTCATTGTCATTTAAATCATTGTATGTTAACTTCCTGAGACGGATTTATTTTTTATTTGTCAGATTTATGATGCACAAAAAGAATATTCTTCGATTCAAAAAGTACCAAATTATGTTATGGAAATTTCGATTCATTTCAATGAAGAATGGGTCAATTAGAGAAAATAATGTTCAATACCAACTCGTACAGGAGGATCCTTCTAACACTCGTTCATTCAGAAACTAGACACTTCGTGGCTCGTTTTTGAATCTTCAAGTCGTGGAAGCATATTAATGCCTTCTCTATTCTAAAAAACTATCCCGATACTTTAAGTCAATGTGGGCGATATATTATTGTAAGAAATGATGGACCAGCTCGTACATCCCTAGGATTCGAACTATGAAAGCAGATATTTTCATTCCCTTTCCACGTGCTTGTTTTAACTCGCAGAACAATCCCCAGACAGAAATTCCAAAAACCTTTTTTGGCTAGCAACGCGGAACGAAACCGAACTTTACCAAAGCGTGCGGGGTACAAAAACGACTATGTTAAGCCGCGACTACGCTTCTCTTATCTCCGCTCGGCAGAGTTAAAGGATGCGGTCGTGTGTGTAACAAAGTTGGGTGCGTTCACGAGGTCAGGCCAGAGTTATGCGACAACCAGGGAATGGATGGTGCCCCACGAAGATTTATAACGTGATGCCAGAGCAAACTTTATGATAACGGTCTAGTTCCAGAAATAATATTTGGCTGTTGAACCTCTGAATATTGTCAAAGAGATTAAAAGTCAATATAAAAAATAATTTTCTACCATTTATTTGATAGAAGCTAATCAGTTCGAAGAGAGTGTCTAACAATTAGGTTTCAAACTCTTTCAATTTCACATCTGATGACATATTCAATAAATTTACTATTCAGCAAATTTTCAAGATTTTATTTGATGGAGAAGCCTTGGACTTGGTTCAATAGCTCGGTGTTTCAATGTTAATTTAGTGTTAAGAGATAATTTTTGGGTACACATGCAAAATCGACGAGTGGCCTGGATACCTATCACACGCATCCGCCACGTTGCGATTTCGTTGCCAGATTGTGTATATATCTTATTCATTACTACTGAATTTGTTGATCGATACTGTTGCAGATTTTTTTCGAATCCTCATAGAATTAATATTCAGAGAGGTTAGAAAATCAATAAAAAAAGATAATTTTTTTGCATTAATCTGATAGAAGCTTATCAGTACGGAAAGAATGTTGTCGAATAATGAACAAGCAAGAAAAAGTGAAACGTTTCGAAGTCTTTTTTAAACATCTTCAGTAGACCAAATCCTCTTGATTGACGTCATGTTTTTCATACAACCAATAGCCAAAATAGCCAAACACATACCCATTTAGGAGTCATTTGATTAGATCAAACCATATGAACATGCAGTATCGAATATCTTCCTTCTCAATTATTTCAAATTTGCAGGCCTGTCATGAGGAAACTTGTAAATTGAAAAATTCCCGAATTGGCCGTGTATTATGACGAGGACAGCCATCATGCTGGAATATAAACATATACATAGCTGGTATAATTTTCAGATTTCAAATAGGTCCAGTTCTCCAGAAACGACTAATAGGCCATCGAACTTGGTACACCCTGTATTTATTTTCCTAACAACTGTGGAAACAACCCGTAAGCAGTTGAGTGCGGGAAAAAGTACTTTCTGCACGTAAGTAAGAAACAATATTTTTTCTACAAGCGCTTATGAGATCTATTTTAATTCAACACACAGATCAAATTCGATTACTCATATCCATTCCTCATACACATGAATGTCGAACGGAATTCTACATGTCGTTGTCATGGTACTGTCATCGTTGACATTCGGTGCATAGAGACCAATAGTTCATTTTATTCTTTACTAAAAATGTGCAAGAAAAAGCCCTGCTTATCCTTTTCCGCACTGAAAGTGTGCGGATAGATTAGCGTTTTTCCCGCAATGTTTGGAAATAATTATAATGTTTATTTCATCTCTCCCAAAAAACAAAAATTGATACATCAAATATTTCATATTATTTCATATTAATTATGGAATCGAAAATAAACATTTGGTTTCCCACAAAAGTTCAAAACTTATACGTGGGAAGTACATATAAAAAAGAGATTGTGCGCACACAAATGATGTGACTCCTCCCGATTTGAAATGCGTGTGGGAAAAGGGTTGTAAGTGTAAGTTTGTAAAAGAAAATGTTTTCAGAATAATATTTTTTTTCAATCTGTACAACCTTAGATAACTAAACGTCGAGGGGAACTATCGGTTTTCTTCATAAACATTCTCCAGATATGCCATAAATTTTTAAATCTGTTTTCTCGAGGAAACTTGTACATTCCTCAAATATTATAGCAAGAATTTACGTGCGAGCATTTTATAATTTACAATCCATTCTACTATGCGGCTTTATCAGAGACAGAAAAGGTCCAGAAAATGCAAAATCTCCCAGAATTAATGCTGCAATAGAATACTGAGAGTGTCATTTGATATAACTTTTTCATGACAAAATCTTTTGGAAGAATGTCAAAAATGTGTAGATGTTCTCAAGAAAGAAAATAAATTCTTTGCCTGTACGCAGGCCACACTGAAAATATGTTTGAAACATAGATGAATTCAAAATATAATATAATCATCGAAATGAATACAATTTTTAATTCCTAGGCCCACAGATCTATGAGTCTAGAAATTGAAAATGGTATTCATTTACATGATTACTTACCATTTTGAATTCATTTATGTTTCAAAAATGTGAAGATGTGTATATATAAATATTTGTCAGCTGTGAACGATGACAATAAAACGTAACTCCACTGTTATCAGAATACAAATCGACCCATACATTATGATCGGACAGTAGCAAGATATTCAATATCCATCTCATCGATTATTTCGAATTCATTCCACATAATGTTGAGACGTTCACGGTCCGTGGCGTTCTTCTGACCGGTTCACTGCGCTGAGCGTCTGTTCTGGAGACTGTGCAGGCTCGATACGAAAGATTTATGTGCGTCTTTCGATGTATTGCTGATGTATGGTTTATGAAACGTCTGGAAAAATGAGAACGCTATCGCCTGGACAGATTTATACCTCGGTTTTTCTGCCTGGAGTGCGGCAGGAAACGGGAAGAAATGGTTTTCTTGGACGTGCAGCTCGGCGAAGTGATTTTTTACGAGGAAGCTGAGGTGGAAGGAATTATGGGGAGATGTAAGAGGTTGAGAAGAACAGCTTGAGAAAAATCTTGTTTTCTTTAAAATGGTGAGATCTACCATGAAATTGACGATGACGTATTTCATCAAAACAGTTTCTTATTACACAGTATACCAGTAAATCAGCAGAGGGAACATTTGAAACTGTGTTTTAACTACATTGAGAATACTAGCAATTTTCGCTGGTGGCTGGTGGTGTTAAAATTAATACAATTGAAATTGCTCTCCTGTTAGTGGGAAGGTTTCACGTCATGTTGAGAAGCAGAGACTGATATTGAAAATATTTTCCAGGCAGAGACTGATTCAGGTCCCAACTTTTCGCTTCGCTCAGTAACAGTAAAAGTTGATCCACCTCAACCCTAAACTAGGTAAAACTTTCGTGAATAAATTATAAATAAACATTTTTCAAAACGTTTTGATAAAAGTTCTCTCTTCACTAAATTCGAAGTGTGTCACAAAAATGGTTTCTTGTATAATAAACGTAGAGAAACATTGTTTTACGATGTGGAAAACACTGTTCATTCCAGGGACGGGCCTGAGGGGGTATGGGGGGGACGATCCCCTCACAATGTTGAACAAATTTTCGAAGCGGTCGTAAAAATTACAAAGTCTGCAATCAGTACTTATCAAACCGGCAAAAATAAGGCATCGTTTGGCCTGATGACAGCAAGCAGAGAACAGAATCCGGATAACATGAAATAACGACAACTGTACAGGGTATCCCAAATTGCTTCATTTCGACTGTTTCTGATACTTCTGTACTATAAGATAGGTAAAAATGTTGAAAGGAGTGTTGTGCTCAATTTTCGTGAAAACACCATTAATGGTAACAGTTTCACGTATCTTGATATTTTTGATATAACTAAATTTTGATATTTTTTCGATTTCGAAAATGAGCGATAACATTTTCACTAACGAAAATATCTAAAATCGATCAAAGTTTTCTACGGGTACCTTTCCTGAATTTAATTCTTTCAATCTCTTGTACTGAGGGTGGAAAAAAACACTCTTTTATCTTGAATGCGAACCAATTTTTCCTCATATCCCATAAAAAATATTTGGACTGAAAAGAATTGATCTTATTCTCAATGAAAAGTTGCTCTAAATAAAGTTCATTGTTTTCAGATATTTTCGAAAATGAAAAAGTTATGGCACATCTTTGAAGTCGATAAAATATCAAAATTTTGTCTTATCTTCAAATCTTGATATCGAGAAATGGTTTACACTACTGGAGTTTTCACAACAATTGAGATCAGGACTCTTCCCAATGTTTTTACCAATCTAGTCTAGAAGTCACAGAAACAGCCACAATCAAATACCCTGTACAAATTCGAGACTCGTGTATACATACCAAGATTTAGGGTTTCTACACCATTTCCAACTGTAATTCAGAAACCGTCAAGTGTATTTCAGATTAGTCACTTTAATCTCAGAAAGCGTCAATTGGATTGCAGATTTGTCAATTGAATTTCAGAAAACGGTAAATTTATTCCGGATCACTCAATAGAATTCCATTTGATATTTTCTGAAATTCAATTGACAAATCTGAATAATATTTGATGTTTTCTGAAATACAATTGACTAATCTGAAATACAAGTGACGTTTTCTGGATGTCAATTGACAGTTTCTGAATTACAACTGAAAATGGTGTAGACTGATTATGTTTATTGAAACTAAATGAAAGCGTGGATTCCTCAGAAATAATATTTTTTCTCCTTGATTACTATAGAATATGGCATTTCTGACATTGAATTTGGTAATAGAATGTCAATATTCCATCACTTGATATGGAATATTCAACACCTGAATCGATTTCAAGGAAATAAGCAGTTACTACCGCGGTTATTGTTCATTTTGATCCTTGGTTCTTGCCCTTAAAGAATAAGCACGGATAACTTGAACTAGAGTTAATTCTAGTTTTTCAAGTATTTCGATTGAATTTCATTCCCACACACTGTTACGGAATAATCACTCCGTACCACTTAAAAGAGATAGAGTCATATTTATTGTGGTTTTCAGAATGTTATATTAAAAGATTCACGATCTAGAGTTATTTCAACAATCGTGAAGGAAGTATTGTTTGGTACTCAGTTAGAATGAAAATCCTATACCTACTCGTGATTCTTCAGGCGATTCACCCGTATCGGATTTTCATTCTGTCTTGTTACACAATATACTCTTCTATTCTATATGGAAGCTTTATGTGTTTTCTGAAAGTGTGAATTCTCACTTCCAGTTCATGCAAAGAATCGATCAAAATATTTCCACGTTTCTTTTCGCGAATACTTGTCATGATTTCAGTTGCCTCCCGATGTTCGAACATCAAATTTTCGAACTGAAATGAAAAATCATTTGGATTTATTTATTGACAAGGGAACTCATCAGGAATTTGAAACTTTAAATGAAAAATTGTTTTTGTAAATGATGTTAATTGACGAATTGAAAATTTTCACGATTCTGAAGATTCTCACGAATTTCACGAATGGTCTGATGAAATAGTCTAGTATATTATGAGATAAAAAAATCACTATTTCAATATTCTGGAAGCCGATTACCCCAAAATCAAATTTCATGCCTTTGAACCTCTCACAGCTGCATACTTCAAAAATGAGGGTGACAATTGGAAAATAGATTTGCATCTCGTTACGCATTTCTCAGGGCAGGTATTCCAAAAATTCGGCGTCTAGAAAGTCATCGAGAAATAGAAGGTTTTCCTAATTTTTCCTCATAAAAGTTCCGAAGAGCCATACTAAACTCCTTGGATCTCACGACAGTGCTGATCCCGCAGGATCCACAAAACTTGGCCTCATGAATCACTCCCTCGTCATATTTGTCATATATTTCTCCCTCGATCGATTTATTCGAAGTTGGAAAAAATGTGGGTTCTTTCAGTAGAAACTGAACGTGTTCTTAGAGTTGGGCCATTCCTACTATGAAATACTTGAAAGGAAATATCCATACACTCCTTCGTCACGGAACCCGAGCATATTTGAGTCAAAGAGCCCGGCTTGTGCGATATCGGATATCGGTCGGTTAGACGGAGCGCAAAATAAGCAAACGGGAAAAACTCATGTTGTTAGGGGACCTTTTTCCGCCGTTCGCTGTTTTCGGATAGACGATATTTTGAAAGGGAGAGGAATGTCCAAACTGGGGCCAGTTTAACCAAGGTTGACAGATTCTATATTGTTTTTCTGCCAGACAATGGGACCTATTGTCCCAGTAGTAATTATTACAACTATTTCAATTAAATAGAATGCTATCGTTGAAAGAAGTCTTCTTCTATAAGTTTTTCAAAGTGTTCGTTTAAGTGACGTCTAGAGGAAATGCTTCGGAGGCTGATGTTTAGTAGGATAATCATATGTTAACCGAATTCAATTCAATTTCATTTAAAAAGTCACAATTTGAATATCTATTGAATTTCGAGTATTTCATAAAACTTACAGAAATAGAGAAAATATCGTGTCTAATATTTGTTGCAGAAGGCAATTCTAACACTCAATTTCTCATTCGCTTTGGAATAGCAGCTCATTTTGTAATTTGTTTCAGAATATACTATTATGACACAAATAATTCATTTTCGTCCACGAGTTCTCAATTGAAGAACTTGCCACGAAGTGGTGGGATCAGGATGCAGGGTGAGTCTCTGACTCGTACGTATATTTTAATGGAAGATTCCATCAAGTAACGTTCGAAGCCTTCCTACTTGTATTTGGTTTTTGACAGTTGTCGATAAAAGAATTTTTATTAAACCTGATGTTAATTATTTTTTTGAATCAAGATAGGAGATACGATCTACTTCAATTGAAATAAACATGATTCTCAATTTGCGACCTAAAATATATATGAGCACCTCAGAGGTAAGGTGTGTTAAGACACAAAATCAAAATTAGTCAGGAGAGAGATTTTTCAGTTCAATTATTGTTTCAAGTAGTGTAAAAAAACTTTTGATTGTCTTACATTACGATTTCCGCAGGAGTCAATTGCTTGGTCAATTGGTCTTGAATTTTCGATAGATTTTTCAAAACTTTATTGGAAATTTTGATTTTGATGTGATTCAACACTGTTATCCCCTGATTTTAAATCCTTCATGCGTGACTTAACGCAGTATGACCCAAAAGTTTTTTATTACTTTATTGCCAAAAAGATAAACAAATGCAACAAAAAAACAAAATTCTTATAAAAACAGAAAGGTAAAGGAAATCCAAAGCAAAAAAAAATAACGCAAACGCAAACTTTTGAAATAACAGATTTTAATCGTCACCCATTTCATAAGGTTTTGTAGGTGTTCATATTTCTTTGTTGTGATCGGTTTTGCAGCAGTTTGGGGTAAAACTGGCATATTTTTAGCTGCTACAATGTTACGGCGATTTCTATTCAAGTCCACCTTGTGAAATTTTTCATCAAAGTTGTTCTTATAATAGAGAATTCCAGGGCTATTAGATCGGACTTCAAGGCATACAGCATTAGAAATAAGAAGAAAGGCTGCTATCAACAGATTTTTTTCTAAACAAATACGGTGCATTTACTCCTTCATACAGGCTTTTAAAATGTCTGAAGTGGTCTGTTTCCATATTTAAGACTGTAAAGGGCTTCTTTCTATTGCAAGCACGAACTAGCTGCTGCCAGTCCCAAGGTATCATAATTTTAAATTGAGTCTGTTTTTTCCAGTATCTCTCTACTAAGGAATGATCGGAATCGGCTTCGAGATGTGTATGTCCTCCACATTTTCGTTTTATGTCCGTCGTGTTAAATTTTTCTAAAACTGATGGAAAATTTTTTAAACGTGATTTTGTTTATTTTTTTTCCTATTCAACTGTTTAGTTTCTGGTACTATAAACTCAAAGACCATTTTGTATTTTGTGACCAAATGTTATGTTGAATTTGAATTTTGTTCTCAATTTTTTTCAAAAACCATAACAAGGACGACCCTTAATTTTTTTCAAAGAAAATTGGCTTCACAGTCGCGAAACGAATTGAGGGTTTTTATCACTTGGAGAAAATTGCATGGGAGTCCTGATTAAGGGCAACTGCTAAAACCGCAAAGAGAGGATGTTAGATGTTTTTTTTGCAAGTAACTGCAACCGGTATTTTTTTCAGTGACAAAATCTGATTTAATTTCTCTAGCCTGATGAAAAATATGTGAGCCCATGAATTGAAGATAGTTTCTATTGGAGATGATGACTATTTTTAATTTATCTATGTTTCAAGAACATATTCAATGGGTTTCTTTCCGTCCGGTATGACTGCTACATCAGACGAAATTGTGAACCATTCAGAAACGTGCAACTTGAAAAATAGCATTTGTCCAATAACTAACGTACAACTTGTACAGCTCCTGGGAGTTTTATTACAACAGAGGTATCAAAAAATGACAATCAAGCACTGCTATCGAAAATTCTTCTTCTGGAGCTAACCTCAGCGAAAATTGCAGCTGATGAAAGCTTCGAATTTACTTGGGTAGATGGATTGGCTGACAAATTCAGTATCGTACTCCAGGGAGCGATGTGTGCTGCCGCTAATGAAAAGGGTTCTCTTGCGGCTTCGCAGAAATTTATATCGAATGCGGAAATCAATGCGACATTTTCCTGGTTGCGGTTACATCTTTAACTTCTTTAAAAATACCAGCAGCCTGAGGGATTGCGGTAAAACGAAGCAAAGCAGGAAAACACATCCTGAAGATGGTCTGAATCCCGAATTCGAAAGTAATCATTACCTTCGAGTATTTAGCGTCTCATTTTCTAGTGAAACCATGCCGTATTTCGAAGATGTAGAGCGCACCCTGTAAAGTGTATGTGATACGCCCTCGTGTCAACCGCAGTTTCTGTGCAAGATATACGGGCGTTCATAATTCCCCCAATATGTTCCTCTCGTGATAAAATTTTCGTCATGCAAAAACCAACAACAGAAGGGGGGCGCGGGGTTATTTATTAACCATCGATCAATATGTTGTGTGCCAACCCTTCAACTTCCACTACATCCACGCACCGAAATAGCTGGTTCAGCCGTGATTTATTATGGGTTTTTTCAATAAAAGTGCGCTTTCATGTTGCCGCATACGTGACTGAAGTCGGACTGTGCCCCGCTGACGCTTTTTCTGCAAGCGGGGCAGTTGCTAGATAGCTTCTCTTTTTCCATGCCATTCTTCATATCATTTTTCGGACTTTATGAAGATTATGGTTTTTTTCGATTTGAAATCGTGACGAATCGCTCGAACGAAGATGACTAATTGTCAAAACGACGAAGGCCTGATTAAAATAATGTACACTATGCGATGTGATACTGTAACACTAGCATCAGCTTCATACGGAAAAGTGCGAAATTCGAGCATATTTGATTTAGTCATAGGAGTAATGACCTCTCAATCATGAGCTTGCAATACGAAAAAGAAAGTAAGTATTGTAAAAACGCTCTTCTATACATTGTGTAATAATAGATGTTCATTGTTATTCACTTATCTCGATAACCTACAAGAGAAATGAGACCATCAAGGTCATGACATTTTTAATACATCACAAGGTTACCTTGTTAATTAAGAAGTACAATATATGGAATTGAAAGTTTACTAGGACGATGTCTTTCTTGAACAAAGTGCTAACATTCGCGAAGTATTGTAAGAACGTTTAAAGGAAGGTAACCTTGATCTACTCATTGTTCCCTGTGACTAACAAAGAATATCATCATTGTCGCATTCTCCCCGTCAGGATATGACATGTCAAAAAAGTTATTCTTAATGTGCAGCGTTCCAGCACTGTTTCTCTTGTGTTTGTGTCTTCCTGTATCCAGAATTTCAACCCTGTCAAAATCAAACTCATGTAAAGTTTGAACAGACTGAGAAGAAGAGAGCGATTGTTAGAATCAGAGGTTAATATTGACAACCACGAAATGAAAAATATAACATTGTAGTTCATTAGAGCATTACATTCAGTATTGTAATAAACACATTATGATACCTTCTGCAATAGAAAATAATACATTATTTTATAAGGAGGAAAAGTGTCACTTTTCATGGCGAGCTTGAAAGCGAGCCATGAAAAGTCACTTCTACTCCCTATGAAATATGTTATTTCATTTTCAAACGTTTTCATATTAATAAAAATGTGAATATCCACTTTTGGATTGATATACATTCACGCACAGGACTCTTTCGACTTACGATCGTTATTATAATTGAATGAATTATGAGACATATGCCTAGTTACGTTTGCCACGCAAAGTTGATTCTGACAGATATAAAGTAAAATAATTATTGATAGTTGTCATTTGAAAGCTGGTGAGAAGTGGTGAAAATGTCTTCAGAAATTGAGGTTTTGGCCAATGAAGCAGTCTCTTCCCTTGGACCATCGAAGTCCCTTGTAAAATATTCTGCAGCATATGATCACTTAGTGAATTGGTGTAATTCAAAAAATGTGACAGTTTACCAAGAAAATGTTCTTTTAGTATATTTCAACTCAATGGCTAGTGAAAAAAATGGAAATCCTCTACTTTGTGGGCCCGATATTCAATGATTAATTTGCAACTAGCGATCAAACATGACATAGATATTGGTAAATATCTGAAATTGCGCGCATTCTTGAAAAAATCTAATGAAGGGTATCTCTTGAAAAAAATCAAGAGTTTTTTTAGTTTCCTCTTAGAAGCACCAGATGATTCTTATTCAGGATTAAAGGTAACTATCATGTTCCAAGTAATTTCAATTTTGTATTTTTGATCTCGCGGTTGTTTCATATTGTTTTATTATTCGATGTAGCTGGTGCCTGCAGATGCGATGAGATATTTAAAATTAAAACAACAGATATCCAGATATTATAGCCAATATTCCAGATAGTAAAACGGGAAAAGTTCGAAAATTCACAGTTATTGGAGAAAAAAACGATTTCTTTGAAAATAGATTTTTCTTGAAATATCAATCTGGGAAATGCTTCAGAGCTGTGATGGGAATACATGGTATAGGAAGTTTTCCAAGAAAAGTTGCCTCTTTTTTGCAATTGAGTCATCCAAACAAATACACAGGTCATTCACTGAGGCGAACTTCTGCTACACTACTTATAGATGGAGGAGCCAACATTGAATCTTTGAAACGACACGGAGGTTGGAAGTCAAGTAGTGTAGCAGAAGGCTATATCGAGGATTCGCTGCGAAATAAGAATGAGATTGCTGGTAGGATATTGAGTGTCAACGAAATCTCTGGAACCGGCAACTCAAATTGCTCCATTGAGGCATCAGATTTTGAACCGAATCCGAGACAGAATACTACCAGTTCCTTATTGCATAGTTTCAATTTTAAAAATGCAACATTGAAAAATTGTACATTCAATGTGAATTTAATGAATAAAAATGACGCTTGAGTTGGAGAATGTTTCGCCCATGGTTACCAATTAATCTTTTGCATAGTAACACTTTTCCTGCCGCCGGCCGTAAAAGAATAACACTTCTCCTTCTTGGCGGAGAAATGGAACTTTTCGATGATCCTGTCAATCGAGAAATGACGTTATTGTACGTTTGAAAATAAAAACAATATCTATTCCATGTGTGATTGCTAGTAGCCACTTTATCATTGAATATCGGGCAAACAAAGCAGAAGATTTCTATTTTATTTCACTAGCCATTAAGTTGCTAGAAGCACATTCTCCTGGTAAACTGTCACATTTTTCGAATTGCACCAATTCACGAAGTGATCATAGGTATGCTGCAGAATATTTTTCAATTGACTTCGATAGTTCGAGGGAAGAGACTGCTTCAATGGCCAAAACCTCAATTTCTGAAGACATCTTCACTTTCAACCATCTCTCACCAGCTTGCAAAGGATTATTTCACTTCATATCTGTCAGAATCAATAATGCGGGGCGACCGTAACTAGGCAAATATCCAGTAATTCATTCAGTTTTAACGATCGTAAGTGGATAGAATCATGTGCCTAAATGTAAATCAATCCAAAAGTGGATATTCAGATTTTTATGAATTTCAAAACGTTTGAAAATAAAATAACATATTTCATCCGGAGCAGAAGTTACTTTCCATGGCTTGTTTTCAATTACCCGCCGAACGTAGTGAGCTCGCCATGAAAAGTGACACTTCTCTTCCTTTTAAAATAATATACTATTAACTTAGTATTATTTATCGCATCTATGTCCTGAACTTTCCCTCAGTTTGCAAATATCAAAAGCCAGTGTGTCAGCTTGGAGCGTTTCTAGATCAGTATAGTATGAAGAGTATTCATACCAAAATACCAATTTGATAGTATTCAATTCAGGTACGCATCCAACCCCCATTCTGCGCCGTTCCAAATGCACCCCAAAGCTGCGAAATGCGAAATTAAAGCGATCTTCGACGAGCGGAAGTTATGGAACGTCAAAAGATGAAAATTCTCGGGCGCATTTTTGGCGTTAATTCCCAAGGGAACCTCCCTGGCAGAGTTGGATGCCTGCATTCCTCGGGTCGCCCCGCCTGGAATGCTCTCTATTGACGGCCGCATACTTCGGCGTTCTGGATTATTGCACGCTGCCATCCCGACGCCACCCGTTCGATCCCGTATGTCCCTAATGGCGAAAAATTCTGGACGGAGGGTTTCTAATGAATTGCGATCCTCTATCGCTAAATTGCTCGGAAGAATTCGCTAAAGAGCTTTCGGAAATAGACAACGCATTCTTGATGTCCTGCGAATGCTTGATTTCGCTCGCTGCTCGTTTTTTGGCTTCACACGAATGACACTTATGAAATCCGTAGGACGTTGATGACAGCTTATTATATATTGTGTATGAACTCCATAGGCGATTGGGTGAATAGAGTTTGACACTATTGATGATCGAATGAAAAAAGCTGTACAAAACCTTTTCGAAACTTCAAAGTTGTTATAAATTTTTTGAAAATTTTACTGGTTCAATGCAATAACTAGGCACCAGGTAATTAAAAACACGTTCAATGCTTCGAATTAAATTATAATTTGGTTGGATTTTGTGTGATAATTTGGTCTTAATATTTCGTCTAACATCCTCTAGACTTGCTTTGATCTATTCAGAACCTGATAGAAAAATCAACGTTGCTTGTATTTTGTTAGATGAAACTAATTATCTGGCCAATTGTTGGGTGGGTGTGGATGGTATTTGGATTGATTTGTTGAGAAGATAACTAATTTCGAAAAATTTTGAGATGAAGTAGCAATGTTACCATCATAGTTATTAATATCAATCCATTGGCAAATGTCAATTGAGAAATCATAAATTTTTACGATTCCGAAAAGTTTCATGAAGTTGAGAATTTGTTTAACGAAGGAGTGTGATATAGACTCCGAAACGTTACAAAGCTTGAAAGTTCGAAGTGTTGTTTTTTTCTTCATTGTTAGGCAACAATTTTTTTTTAAAGGTTTTGGCCACTGACACATTAGTGAATGAGTTTTAGGGAGGAGCCTTTTTTCTATTATTTGGAATTTTTTTCGTTGATTTTCTCATTGATTCTTGTTTCAAAGACTGTGAGAGAAAAACCTAATATGTATTTCAGAAAAAGCAGAGACTCTAAAACCAAAGATGTCCGCTGATTGCAGTTCGATAAGTTCTATTTTTTTTAATCTGATCCTGTTGAAAATTGAAAAATATATTTTACAAAGCCGAAAATCTACAGGAGAAGAGAACATCCTTTTATTTTTAGATGATACTGATTTTTTTGATTGTTTTGTCCTATGAAATACAATTTGCTTGGAAAATAGACCAAGCAAATTGGACTTTTGCCTGGAAAAAATTGGTGGAATTCTGGAAACTATTTAAATCATTTATTCAGGCCTCTAATAAGTAAAGATTGAGTTTTGCCTCAATTTCGCAGGGTAGAGTATGTCATCACGTTCGAAAAACCTCGAAATCTTCGGACTATTTCAGGTTCTTCTGGAATAACCCCTAAACAAAGCACTACATCAAAAACATTGTTGTATTCAAAACTGTTCCGCATTGAACTCTGTTTCTAAAAGTATTACGATATTATATTTTGAAGAAGTAGTTTCATAGAAATCATAAGTAGAAATATGGCAAATTTTCACACTTTTCGAAAAAACACATTTTTCCATTAAAAAACATATAATATCTCTGGAACTATGAGCTTTAGAACAAACTGTTATTCAATGAGAGTTGTAGACTATCAAATTGTGATAAAAACGTAACCTGCTTCCTCCCATCCACAATGTAAAATCGCACAGTAGATCATCCTACTGAGGATGCTGATCATTTAATCCTAGCTAGTGCTGTTGAAGTTGCTCAGCGGTCCCATGAGTGTGGTTATTGTTGGGGAGGACAATGACCTTGTAATTTTGACTGTTCTACCCCCTATGTGCACCTAATTTTTTTACTAAAAACTGGCAAAATCAAAGAAGACAATAAATCGTCTATTCTCCCTTACACTACAAGTTTTCTCTGTTTCGGAGTGGCTTTGTAAAGGAGAACTGAAAACACTGAAGACGTTGAGAATCAATTGAATCAATAATAATAACAAACGTGGGACTCATAAACTAATAACTAACAATACAACTCATTACTAAGAACAATATATTAAATATTTTTATTGACTATAAATACTTCCTTAGCGAGTGTTGTCGAGGTGCTGCTTCAGTTGGAGGCACAGAGGCAAGATTAAATGAGGTTTCGGTGAAACATTTTTCAAACATCTCGTAACAACATACATTCAATTGCTTGAAGCAAAGCATGCAGGAATAATATGTTTTTTCCAAACAGATGAAAACTTGTAGTGCAAGGGATAAAGGATAACATAGTCTTACTTGCCAGACTTATTAATAAAATGTTGGTACACTTAGAGGCTGGAACAATCCAAGATCAGTGTCCTCCCCAACACTATCCACAAACTCATGAGACTGCTGAGCAAATTCAACAGCACTAGCTAAGATGAAATGAGCAGCATCCTCGGCAGGATGAGCTACTGCGTGATTTATCACTGTGGTTTGGAAAAGTGGTGTAACGTTTCTATCACAATATGATGTTCTGCAACTCTTTTTCTATGACATTTCGTTCTAAAATTCGTAGTTTCATAGGTATTTTACGTTTTATAGTAAAAAAATATGTTGTTTCGGAAAGTGTAAAAATTTGCAATATTTCCACGTATGATTTCTATAACAGTACTTGTTCAAAATATAACGTCGTAATACTTTTTGGAAGCAGAATTTAATGCCCAACACTTCCGAATATCACAAAGTTTTTGATAAAGTGCTAAGTTTGGAATGAAATTGGTAATTCTGTCAGAATGTTGTTCTGTTAACTTTTCGATCATTTTGAGGCGGTAGATCTAATGCTTAGAATAACTCAAATGACATATTTTAATTTGAATTTCAAAATGGCTATATCTTTATCTCCAGAGTAAATCGGAAAGAAAATGGTAGCCGACCTGATTTTGTCTGACTTCAAGAATCTATCGTTAAAATATATATATGGACGTCCATGACTCACCCTGTTTATACCCTGTTTAATGTCGTCGACAAAAATAAATAACTTACGGGGTGAAAATTACTGAATCCCAGAACACCTGCCGTATACTAGAGATTACGTGCTAATAAAACCGAATCCTCCAATATTCCCGTTCGCATTTCTGATTCTCCGCAGCGGATTTACTGCTTGCGACAAACGTCTAGAGGTGTACAAAGCAGTCTAAACCTAATGGATGCTAACTCCCTCCTGCTCCGGCTCCTGGAGCCTCCAAAATCAATTTTGAATTACGCGGATTCGATTCTTGTAAATATTGACGGAGCGTTAAGGCAAGTCGTTCAATAAAATACAGCCAGTCTACGCTTATTCCGCATTCTATTCTGTACGAAGACAAACACAACCTCGGGCCGATCAATCAGAGGGAATTGGCTCACTTGCCAGGGGCTGCTGCAGTTAAAATTTGATTGCGAACGCGACATGTTCTTCGATGGGGAGCGATGTTGACGAAGAGCGAGAACACTGGAAGAAATAACAGTCATAATCACTTGTATTCGTCGCGGAATAAGAAATAAAACTGAGATCAAAGGGCATTTGATGAAACATATTCTCTTTACGATTTAATATGTTCTGTGAAAGACTTTATGTGTTATACAACAAGAATTATAGGTACAGAAAATCTGGGTAACGTGAAGGTGAATGCTTTTTTTTTGCGCTATTGTATTTCAAATGGTTTACTTTTCATTTCGGGCCACAATTTATTTCAAACCATAAGATCGAATGTGAGGAGCACACTGAAAGTTAATTTTGTACGTCCGAGCAGTTAGCCTAGTTTCATGAAAATATCAATTTGGTTTTTGATATTAATTAACTAATATATCAGGAGAAAAACTTTATAACACATCCATTCCCTCTCGCATCTGTGAATACCTAAATGGGGAAATTCAAACGTATTCTCGGAATAATTTTTCATCTTAGATGGAATGATCCCTCTGCTTACTGTGTAAAAAATAACTACTACAATCTTTGTCAGCCTAGAGAAATATTATACCAAAAACTGAATAATCGTTTACAGAAAAATGAATAGCACATTACGGTCGTTTTTTATTAGAGAAACTGATAATGCCATCAACTGCATTCCTTTATCTTCTTTTGTTTTCGAGTTATGGGCCAAAATTTAAATTTGGGCGATTTCGACTTGGCTCATTATCTCTTTTTCTGTTTGTGCTAGGATATTGAAATGAAAACATTATAGAGACACTTTTTTCATAACGATCCAATAGCTTTCTATGTTTTTTCCCAAGAGGGTTCCTTGCTTACCTATAACTATAACATAAAATAGAGTTTTTTTCCCTTCTTGGGAACAAACATAGTACGGTACTGGATTGTCATGAAAAAAGTTTGTGTATCATATTGAATTTCAAAATTCTAGAACAAACAGAAACGGAGATAATGACCAAAGTTGAAATCGCCCAAATTTTAATTTTGGCCTGCAACTCGTAAACAAAAGGAGTTAGAGGAATGCAGTTGATGGCATTATCAGTTACTTGAAAAAAAACCGTAATGTGTCATTCATTTTCCTCCATCTCTCTCGGTTATGAAGTTGTAGTTCAGGTATCCACTGTACATGTTTGTATAGTATTCAGTGCATTATATCAACCATTTGAAAAATACGAATTGGTGTGAAGTGTCTCAAGCGGACGTGTGCTATTGGTATTAGGGAGTTTATTCGACTGTTTGGATTTGCTCTTTCGCCGAAATATTAATTTTTAAAAATATAATAGACATCGTGAAGCAATTTGGTTTCGATGAAACCTTCGTTCAGAATTCAACGGAAATATTACATTGATTTGACAATTGGGTTCGAAAAAGTTTCATATAATAATAAATGTCTAATTAGATTTAAATTTATGGATGATGCTATTTAAGTCGATGTCAATGTCATTTGAATTGATGGAGACTTCGTTTTCCATTCTGCTTCTTGACAATGCATATTATATTCTCAACTCAATAAATCAAATTCACAACAGCCCAGTAAAACTGGTTCTTCAAAAACCTCCACAAGAATATATATTTTTGTTTCCATTCATCATACTTACTTACCAGACAGATATGAAAAAAAATATTTTCTATATAGTTTTTTCACTATTCTTATCCCTACATTTTCAGTGTTTCCATTATGTTTTCCGTTGTGTTGACCATGTGAACGGGCATCCTTATTTTAATATTAGTCTCATCATAATACGCCTAGGTTTTTTAAATATGACTGGGCTTATCGTGAAACAACCAGAGTAAATGAAAATCTGGCAATACCACTGATGCTTACAGGTCTTATTGTTCGAAAGAATCTATACCCGATTGTTTTTAGAATTTGACTGTATGAAATACGCCGTATTTTAATACGACTGACAGTGTGTCAAACAAATTATCGAAGTCGCTCATAGGACCAAAAAAAATTAATTATAGATTTCGATTATTTATTACAACAAGGTCCACACTTATGTCATTTGTTTGTACATTCAATATGGGATTTAACAAATAAATATTTATTGTTACGTCACTGTGACTTAATTCATCCGCAAGAAAAATCCTTGTCCTCTAACTTTTGAAAATAATTTTGAAGCTTCTTCTACGGAAATTACTTTATCCTCTGGAATATCAATCACTTCTTTACATTGACAGTCAGTCACTTCATCACTTGAAAACCATCGGTTTTTACAGTCTATGGATGGACTGAACATCTTTGGAGACTTTAACTATGGTTCCTGAGGTTCTTAGGATCCAGAGGCCCCCTTTCTACTCTTGTAACTTCGATTGCTACGGTTAAGCGTTTTTTTCAGCCCCTCTCTCTTGGCCCACTACACATATTTTGGTTTTACTTATTCACATGTTTCTTCATTATATTATATCTCAAGAAAAACGGAATAATCAGAAAAACCGGTAAAGTTCTGAGATGTTAATTTACCAACTGGGTAACGTACCATCATAGAGCAGAAGCTAGCGAGAAACCTGGATTATTACCCTTCAGCAGTGCAACATAACTATGACATTAACTCAAAACCAGGACACCTTATACTAGCTAGCTGTTACGTTCTGAGGTTTTATCTTTGGAAAGTGACACCTAGCGAATGCCCATTCAAGCTCCATTCCACGTGTACTCAAAAAGTAGATCCCTGTTTACTACATTGATCCAAATAAATTAGGTCCGAATGCGCCTGCTGGAGGACGAGGAATACTCCCGTTTCACTCGTTATTCTCACTAGTAGTCAAACTGAGGAAGTTTTCACGCTTTGACAAGGGATATACAATCTAAATACACAAAGAAACCGTTATAGTTAAAAAAAAATTACGGTCACAGTTCAGAAATTAATTTTTTCTGAACTGTTCACTATTCTCTTTGTATTTTTATGGTATGAGTGGTTCAGAGGTTTATGGAATAAAACAAAATATAAATCACAATGTATCTAAGGTATGGATTTGTCTAGACCTAACAGATAAATATTTTGTCTGACTCGTTCAGTGTGGCTTTAGCTCAGGTTGACGTATGTGAATTTACCAATGAAGATGTTTCATGTAGAATTGAAATTTTCAGGGCACGCAAATTTTAATATAACCTTCTATTCATTGGGTGTAAGTGAAAATAGTTTTTGTTCCTTACGGTAAGTAGAATTCAAAACAGAATCTCAGCATTTGTCACGAATACTGACTGTTACGCTCGAATATCTCTTGCAGTTAAAACGCAAGTTATTTTAATCTCTTCAGGAACAAATCTAAAGTGATGATTGGTTCACTCATCTACGTTCGACAGGACTAAGAGGTGGATCAGATTCTGAAACGGCACACAACGTTCTAATTACATATCTCTGTCTCGACATTGTTAATTAGTGTCTATATCATTATGTCGATTGAATGCCCTGACGTGTACTCCTATAGTGTCCAGTAATTGAGCATGGTCTAGCTGAACAAACTAAATTAGGATGATAACGAAGCATGTCATACGTGGTGGGAGCACGTATGGGCGATAATACTCGTCAAACAAGCTACAGTGTTCGGAAAATTTGGAATCTAGAGTGTGGAAAGTTCAAGATTCAGAAAGTACTAAACGAAAATTAAAACTTAATTGCAAATCCTTCTCTCTTATTCCAGTACCAGACGGAAAAAAATATCAAAATCCGCGCATTCCGATATCATCACATATTTTTCACGTGGTGATATTGTTGTTCATCTGCTTGATGCAAGTTGAGTTAAGGATGAACGATTTGAGAAGGGTTGAATTATTAGATTTGTTGTGTCTCCTCAGTATTCTACTAATTATATCTTAGGTAAAGATAGCTTTTCCGTTAGAGGTAAGCGGTGATGTGATATTGTCATGAGTGGAAATTTCTGATCTGATCGCTCTCTGAATTTCTTTGGTATTATATCCATTAGCGATTAATGCATGCATGCTGTAGATATTCAAGTTCATTCCCTTGAAATCCTGGCTTGCATCAGTTTTGAGTTCTCTCTTTGAGTGTTTTCATAACTGCTCGATGATTATAGTCCTCGTGTAGGACTATCTAGGAATTGAATATTTGGGGGCCTATTCTTACGGTGTATTATAAAGCTCTCCTATTCTTCATTTCTGTTACTCCTAACGATAAAAGTATCATCCACGTAACGTAGGCATGTAAATAGTTTCTTATATGCCATTTCGATAGCACATTGTTCGAATTTTTCCATAAATAAATTTCGCCTTTCTCCAGCATAACTTGTAGCTATTTCCAGTGAAAAGACGAGTTTTATGAGTAGAAGGCAGTGTCTCCTTGGAAAAACCCTTTTCCAGTCCTACAATAATTGCAAATTGCTTGTTGGAGAAGTTCGAACAAAGTTTTACCGAAACGGCATTGAAGAAATGTCTACATGGCTACGTTAAGAGAATGATACTTTTGTCGATTGTAGAGACGAAGATGAAGCACTAGAAGCTTTCTCTTTCAATTCACCATGGAAATTGAAAAAGATGGTCCTCTACCCTTTCCAGACGTCTAAGTCTCAAGAAAGCCTGATAAAAAACCAATACACAGAGTCCAATCATCACCAACAACAAATGCCAAGAATTATCAAAACACACTCGTCGAGTGAGCACGGGGTTAATGCGAACCAGAATTTCTAGATGATGAGCTACAGCATGCATTTATCGCTAAAGGATATAATGAATTTGGCCAAATGATCAGAACTACCAAAGACAAAGTCAACCCACTCTCACAAGCCGGAAATTTCAGAATACCTTGCAAGGTCTAGGGTAAAACAGGGAGACATAACGCGGCGGGAGAGACGACGCAATCAGATAATTCGCGATTTCGGTGCACGCACTGTCATTTGCCTAAAATAGATGCAAGCAGACGTTTTAATCTTACCGTTCTTGAAAAATCGTGTGGAAAGTGCAATAAAGTTAGAAAATATTTGGTGATATAAAGTTGGTAAGTACCCAAAAGTTTGCAAGGTGTTCTATTGGATCACACCGTTTATTAAAAATCCGCTGAAAGTTGACGTTCTGTCAAAGACTGTTGGAAGTTGGGTTTTAAAAAAGCTATATTCACTAATCTAACGTCTCCTCTCGGAGTTTGTTGTAAACTAAATAGGTGCGTTACTTACTTGTTACACTTGTAAAGGGGGAAATGGACACAGGAGGACTTGACGAGTGCGTTTTTTAAGAACGATTCCACAGACAACGAAACTTTTGATGAAAATGAATGCGTGGGATGCTTGGAGCGCTACGAAAATACCAAATCGACAGCAGAGTGTCTCAGGTGACTTGACACATATTATGTTGAACCCCTATTAGGAATCTCTCCCATACTCCATGCGTCACCTCACCCATGGAGTGCGGGAGAGATTGCCAAAATCAGAATTTCGTATTTTATTTTATTTTTGGAAAATGTTCGAGTTTTTCTTCATGTTGATGTTATACAATAAATGTTTAATACCTAAATAATTATTTTTGATTTGATGACCACGTTGAGTTCAAAACAGTGGATTTACGCGCATTTCAAAAACGGTGAGTCATCTCTCCCTGTTTTACCCTACATTGTAGTCTAAGGTCCGAACCTAAATCGACCTTCACCGAGCTGTTTATAGAATAACACCTATTTCATAAGTATTTGGCATATCAGAAAATATTTTGAACATAAATTGTCTAAAAAAATCCAGGGCGGAATATTTTCAATTATGTCCTGAAAGATGATTTTTCATAAAATTTTTCAACATCAACAATCAAGATAATAAGAAAATTTTATACTAGACTTAAATTGGGTTTCGCAAAACTTTGATTTCCCCATCAAGCACTGTCGAATTGATTGGACCCACAGAGACTCGTTGAAATTTCAATTCAAGTAATTCAATTGGTTCGAATTCACGTAAGGTTTTTTGATCGCACAAAGTTTTGTGAAACCCACCTTAGTATGAAACATGTAGAATGTGCAGATTGAGGATTGTCTATTATTTACCTTGACGAACTACTGGGTTGCCAGGTATAAAGAGATAGATAGGTATGTTGATACCAGTTACTTTCACCTCATGTGAAAAAATCAGCATAAGCGCTATATCATTGTGAACGTCATGATACAGGGTTGTCTGAAAAAAATTTGGTCCTCATAGAGGTTTGCGAAATTTAAAAATTTGAATTTCGGCACTTGTAGAAATGAGTGAGAGAGATATCCGAAGTAAGTATACCATGTAATAATAAAGTACCGAACATCTAAGTTGTCTCTGATGGGAATGAATATGAAACAGTGCGAATACTCGGTACGTTAACAATGTAAAGTAGAGGTACCCCTACTACCCTTCATATTGTAGTACGACATTAGTTTGAAGCAATTGACATTAGAATTTGACATCAAGTTGAGGTAACTTGTATTGACAAATGTGATTATACCTCGCAACCCAGTAGTTTGTCCAGGTAAATAATAGACAACCCGATGTCTGCACTTCCTACATGTTTCATACTTTAAGTCCAGTATAAAATTTTCTTATTATCTCGATGTTGCAAAATTTCATGAAAATTCATTTTTTTTTTAATAATAAAAAATATTCTGTCCAGTATTTCAGACAAACCATTTTCAATACATTTTCTAATATACGAAATTCATTATCAAATAGGTTTTATTGAATTATCACCTCGGTGAAGGTCGATTTAGATTAGGATCTTATACTATATTATAATATTTTTTAACGGACACAACAAATTCTTCTCACAGGCATAGGTCATTTCAAAACAGCAAATGTTTTCATCCGAGGATGAACATTAGATTTATAAACATAAGAACAACATGTACAGAAAAGATGAAACACCCTTGGTAGATGGTCCATGGTTGCCGGTCTTGAACATGATCCGAATCAAGCCGATACAGAATGAGAGCAGGGGGTCAATCGGAATCGGTCACCAAACGCCCTGCTCTCTCCATTAGGGGAGCTATAAATGACGCCTAAGGATTTAAACCTGTTCAGCGTTCGATTAAAAATTTAAGACCAAGAATCCTCTGAAGATTCAAACGTGACGTTAGGTCGAATAATTCCTGATAGAACACAAACAGTGAAATATAAATCTTCCAAGCTTCTGGATTGACACAGGAGTAGGCGAGATTCAATTAACTATAACCAAATATCATGCGAACGTGCGAAAAACTTTCTCCACCTCAGCTTCGTGTTCAGAAATAAGGCAAAACATCCACACAAACTCGAAACAATCCCCTTTCCTCGACCGCGAACCAACAATGGACCAGTCCGATGTCGCCATCAAATAAACCTCGTTCAAACTCTATCAGATTCGCGCCCGGCAAGGGAGCACGTTCAAAATATACTCAAACGGATGAACGGAGACCTTATTGTTGGAATTAATTAAATCTTGGCGTCGCTCCAGTCGAAAGGAACGGAGTGGACCGCCAGAGAATGTGGGATTGTTCTAGTATCTACTAATTAAACACGCATGTGCTGGCCCGCTTGGTCGGTCTGCAATCTGGGAATAACAGTTTCCTGTACCTCTTTCCCCTTGAAGGGTGGCTAAGGAAAGGTTTGAAGTATAATTGTTAGATTGTTATGGAAGCAATTAATTTAGCCTTCAGAGGGGTGTATGCTTGTCATACAATTCTGGAATAATATCTGTTACGTTAACAACTTCAGAAATAGTGAAATTTCAGCTAAACGGAAATTTCAATGTACTCAGAGAAATCATTTTTAATATTTAATTTTTTTATTTCTTGAACATTTAGAAATTTTCATGATTTAGTGATTCAACTGTGAATCATGAATTAAAGCATTGTCTTTGTTTTATTCTTTCTACTATGCATTCCAATGAAAACTATACCCCAACATAAATTTGAAAGCGTTACTTTCATGAAGAAATACCTCAAAACGTTTTATGGACTATGGCAAGAGAAAAAACACATATTTTTGATTATTCATGCCGAAGACTAACAATTGAAAGCAAATATCGTTTCCTCACAGTTAGGAATAGTTATTTATGATGAAAGTGCAGACGGCATTGATATTCTTCCACGAGTTCAAAACGAACGAGTGTCAGAATATACGAGTATTATACATTATTTAGTTACTGGAAACGACACCTAGCGATGCTCGTAAAAACTCCATCCCACGTGCCACTCAAAATGTGGATTCCCTATGATGTACCCAGCTAGGGTTGGTTCGGTCAATCGTCATACAGCAGAGGGATGGTAAATTATACACTGGAGTCTCATGGAGGGTGATAATTTCTTAGACCATGGTACACAGATACACAATGGATGAATCATTCAATCAATGACTTCAGTTCAACTCTGATTGTTGTTTTGATAGAATGATATTATACATATTTACATTGTGTACTGCTTTGAAACAATAGAAGATTTTTGATAAATATACTGACCATGGATATAAACAATGTGTATAGATGTTCATCACGTTTTTAGGATGATGTAAGGTTACTCGGACCGTTGAGACCTTGTTGTCTCAAGTATGATAAATATACAGGATGTTCCTATTGATGCATACTACACCCCGCTCCCCGCGTATATTCATGGTCGGCTTATCTATAAAGCGTAACTCTTTTCTCATTATTTTCTCATTTCATTCAATTTCAGTGAAATGAATATTTCTCAACAGTTAAGACATTTTTACTTATTTTTCGAGGAATTTGGTATTGCGATTTGCGGAAAATATAATTTGCTCTGACAATTTCCTATCGGTGTCTCTACTGAACCATTTGGGGAATGAAATTTTTTCAGTCTTTATGATTGAACATATTGAAAAATATCAGGTAACGTCACAATTTGAATTCAATTCAATTCAAATTCTGATATATAGAGTGATCCGCGCGAGTCCAGGTCCTCGTCATTCTGAATGGGATACCTTGTATATTTTCCTAATTTTTTCAAGCTCGCTAAGCACATAGTCTTTTATGAATAATATGAACCAGATGAAATTTTGATTGATTATAATTGATTTCAGGAATCTATATACATGATATTAATTTAATACCATGAATCCTCAAACTGCTCTCCACCTTGTTTTTGTCAAAGACACATTCCTCTATGAAACTCCTTTCTAACTTTGTATAAAGTTTGAGTTGAAATATTTCCTATTTAGCAATCCCTTTGCTCGGGTCTGATGGAATGTTGGTGGGCTGTGCTGCAAGAACAAAGTTCCTGAGGTCCCAACAACAAATTTAAATGGTTCTGAAAATTTTTAACAACTCAATTCATAGATAGTAGTGCAGAAATTTCACAATTTTGGGATAAACAAAATATGAAGGAATGAAATCCTTCCAATTTGTGGCCTATTCGAGAATTCCGGAGGGTTCCAATTTGAGGTCTCTTCTATTCTTCGTGTTCATTATTGACGTAGGCAGAAATACTTCAATCGGAAGATGTGCGGAACTGAATCTAGTGAAAGACTATCGATACATTCTGATAGCCAGATGGATATTAAAGCACTGAGATCTCATATCATCGAAAATTAGTTGATATTGGAGAGCCGGACTGAACTCAATGAAGTAGAAAATACTATCAAGGACTGTCGAGTCTGGGTTCCTTGTCATTCAGTAATAAGAGAAAACGGATATGACTAACACACTTTCCAGAAAAAGAGCAGAAACTCCTTCTACTAGCTCGACTGCACCCTTTGGCTTCCACCATATTGATGTTTGAGGAACACACACATGAATCTTACTGTTATAGTCACATTGCTATCTTTCTAATTTGTAACAATATGGCTATGATATTACGTATTCTGTTCCGAGCGTTATTGCAATGTTGGTTATGAATATTGTTATAGCAATATCTTTATCTTAGCAATATTGTTATGAGCAAACAGAATCCCACTGATTGACTTATTTGTGATAGAACTATTCACTGTCAAAACACTCGAATTCTATAACATTTCGTCGAAAAGTACTTTTCAGGTAAGTTTTTTCTTGTTTTCGTTCGTCCCACCTGAAAAGTTTCAAAGAAAATTAAAAGAACTCGAGTGTTTTGACCGTGATAAACTTGACTGCATATGTTGACGATGACGTATGACGATCGATTTTTCTGCTCAGTTGAAAAGCCATATCAGGGCTTCTTCATCTCGTCCTCTTACTCTTTTCCTGAAGATTATCATTCAGCCCACCGAAACCAGTCCAACGGGCGTGCTCTTGCAGTCTTATCAAATAAATAAGCTTCTCCAAAAATAAGGTATTATATTATTATTAGAACTCTTTATTGCATATAATTTATATACCAGGGTTATCAACAATGTGCAATAGGCGAGCATATCGCGAAGCGATGTTTTCCTGCCAACCTTAACACAATATGTATTTTATAAATCATATAGTAGTACATAATGTCACTTTTATATTTCTATACAAACTTAAGAAAATTTTCACAAAAAAAATAATAAATTACTCTGATTGAAAATGGACGAGGAGAAGGTTATAATGGGAAGAGGGACGGGAAAAGAAAAGAGAGGAGTGATATATCTGGAGAACGGCCTCAAAATGAAATAAAATGAATGATTTAAACGCTGACTCACAGATTGAAATTCGCTCCGGCTAAAAACCTCTTAAGGCTATGCTTGAATGAATAGAGAGACGACTTTTGGACGATTTCTGTTGGAACACGATTCCAGAACTTATCTTTTTCTCAAACATACTTCTGCTGGCGCTGAACCACACTGTCACATAGGTGAATGTACCTACAAGAAGGAGTTTAAGGAGGAGGAAAAGGCCTAAAATGAAAGACTACTTTGGATCATTCGGAAAACTCTCTTCGAAACTTTGATTCTGTCAGATTCAATGAGTGCTTGAATCTCAGCAAACATACCTACTCTACACCTGCTCACAGGATGCCTTACAGGACACTGCCGCCTTAGAAAGTACCTCGAGAGAATCGGTGTTGCACGAAATGACGATACAGATTCTGTGAGTGGGAGGAAGAATCTCAAGATCACCTGGAGATGGGATGCCTCCGCATTGCCAGTCAACGCAAAAAGCCATTTGCAAATGAGTCTATGTAGAAGTGAGAAAATTACATCTTCGAAGCCGCCCCAGACTTCATCAAAACACTGGAACTGGAAGTCGAGCTGGAGACTTCGTATTGTTGAGAAGAGCTCTGATGGGGGCACAATGGGACTTGAGGACGCAGTGCAATGAAACCCTCTTTAAAATCTACAAACTCCTTTCCATACTTACTCCAGAAATTCGAATAAGTGAGAAGTAAAAGTATGTTGAATGCTATTAACCGAATATTTGGACATTCTGGATTATACAAGTACTCTTCGTGAAGAGAGCTTGAAGATCTCTTCAAGCTCTCCTTGATATATTTAGGAATGAACATCGTCAACGATTAACTTTTTAAAAGCCAATTTTACCGATCAATCGGGTAAATCATTTCCGAAGGATCAGCAAACATGATCTTAGATTCTATGAATTAGTTCGATCGTTATCCATCGCACTTAGGCACGTGTTCCTAGACAGAATGCGCGGCAATCGAGAGTGCCAATCGACCTATTTTCCTAGTGGAAGCTAGGTTCACACCTTCAATCCCCCTAGTACGCTCCTTATCCAGAATCCCATTCAGAGACGGTTTTGACCCAGATAGTCGAAGAAACTGAAAACTTCCACTTCACACTTTAGAATTCCAGCGCACAAAGGGACCAATTACGCGGCTACGGTCCTTTCAGCATAGCAAGAGGGAAATTTCTATTTTAATCAGGGCCTTAAGCGTCCTCTACACCAGTTCACATACGTTGCGGTTCTACGTATCTGTTTGTTCCGTACACATGTGCAGCCTTTCAATATTTTATGCATGTGAGAGGGGGCTTTTTTTCGAGAGAAAATCACTCATCTCAACCGGAAAATGCAAGATGACATGGCCAGCGCAGTTTTTTATGAACACGATCGATAAATTCTTTTTCGTATGTAAGTGTTTCGGAATTTTCAGCACAAAATAATTCGTATCGTCGCTCCTGAAGAACAGTGACCGAATTGCAAATAATTGAAGTTTCAAGGAGAGATGAAACATCAAAGCGAATTTCGTTTATTGCCTGTCAAAACTTCAGGTTTTGAGGGGGAGCGTATGCATAGGTGCACTACATGAATCCAAGGTAATTGCTTCGGCTGTCATGTCTACCCGAGCACTTACAGTGAACGGTATTGCGATAGGTTCAGAAACTATCTGGTTCCAGAGCTGCAAGAGTTTAACAGTTTTGATGTAGAAACATGGTTTCGAACAGGATTGTACCATCTGACATACCTCCAACCAATCACCCGAACTTGTCAATAATATTTTCCCGGAAAGAGTGATCTTTAATCATGCCACTATCAACTGGCCCCCGAGGAGTCCCCAAACTAACCCCTTTATTATTTTTCACGAGGATACCTGAAAACAGAAACGGTACTCAAACGAACAACGAACTTAAGAGAAATTCAAGCATAATATCCGCATCGATATAGCATCACTCTAGAGATGTGTAGAGGCTTGATGACTTATTTCCGTGTTTTATTAGAAGAGTGCCAGCAGCGGTGGGGTAAACATTTGAACAATATAACCTTTGCCACTGATTTTCCAAAATCTTTTCTGAATTTTGATAAAGATGAAATTTTTTTCTGATTTGTCGTTTTGATTTTATTTAATATACAAATACCCCTCACCCTTTTTGGACACCCTCTATATTATAAAGTAAAGTTTGATTTAGGCGGTATTGCACATTTTTCAATCACTTGAGGCGCTCAACTCAATCATTGCAAATTCTGCAGTTGGACCACTGTTCTGCCAAAGCAGAGATATTATAAGTTATACTATTACTTTCACTTTCTATTCATGAATAGGAGGAGTAAATGATCAAAATGAAAACAAATCGTAAGGTTTTTTAAATTTTTTTTTACATGAATATTGTAGTCGATATTTGCAGTTTTTTTAAGTGACGTTCGAGGAGATCTAAAGTCCAAGTTTAGTTGTTAAAATGCCTAGAGCACGTGCAAGAGGAATCTATCGTCGTCTCAGTGAATTTGAAAAAAATCGAATTATTGGTCTACGGGAGGCGGGGTTGTCATATCGAGAAATCGTTAACCGTAGGAACACAAATCCAACTACTATTATGAGTTGTTGTCAAGCGTGGTTTGATGATGCCCAAAATCAAAGAAGACATCGAAGGGGTACTAATGAATTTCCAGATCGACGTCTTACTGAACAAAACCCAATTATTTTTCAGTTTTCTATCCGTACTAGAGACGGGATCATTTCCATTCAAAACACCCAGTAGAATATTAGAATCATATTCGAGTTCTTGTTCATAGAAGCGAGTAATTCAGCATAATTGAAAATAGGAATCTTCGTTCATACCAAAAATCTGGAAATGATATCCTCTCATTAGACAAAGAATATTGCCAACTCTGTTCATTGATGGTTACAAAAGGAATCATCAATGAAAAAAAACAAGTTCTCAACACCTCAACCATTTTAAAAGGAACTTGCATAATTCAGTCACACACATATTCACTTTACTGGTTGTTCGAACTCGACAGTGAATTTTGATAGAGAAATGGCCATATACATGTAGGAATTTTAGTGTGTCTAGGGAAATTACTAGGCCCCAGGTAATTTAATAAAATGTTTAAATAGTAGATGAATATAAATAAAAAAACACTGACAACCAGAACTCGGGATTTCAGTCAATAAACGCACGTCTATGATACTTTCGTCTTATAAATCTTGTTTAATGACCTCTGAACTAGCTTCCGCGTCGCAAGATTTCGTCTAACGTCTAACTTTTCTGACTAGTGTCCGTCTAATCAGTTCATCGAAAAATTCGTCTAATCGGTTCTTCTGAACCGCGTCTAATTAATTCTCCACGTTCTGACCGACCCTCTTCCCGTTCTCTGACCGACTCCCTTAAATCCTCCAATCGACTATCCCTATTTTTCTCGAAGTACCCCCTGAATTCTTTTCCTCGCTAGACCTACGAACCCTCAAGTTAATATTTTCTCAGAAATCTCGATTCTTTGAATTGACATCTGGTAACAATCAAGAAATTTAGCGTCTAGCGTCAAGTGCCTCGAACCGTCTGATAAATAAACCCTCTGAATGGTGTACTCGAGTCCAGTGCCGTAGATTAAAATTCAAAACTAAAATATTAACTAACCTATCCTAAATAGGATCTCGGATCCCACATACAAGAAAATGATGAAATTAATCATTGCAAAAGTTTCTTGCTGACTGATATTAATGTTTATCTTAATCCTACTTCATTTGTATGAATTGCGTGATTTAGAAGAGTACAACCCAAAACGCATAATAATAATTATGATTCGAACCCTTAGTTGCAAAAACGATTAAGTTTAAAGCTCCCTTAATTCTCCATTAAACGGCTACCGCGAATAGGTACTCCGGTTGAAGGAGAATTAAGGGAGCATTAAATTTTAATGCATGTTCCTGCAACTCAGGGTATAAGGAACAAAATAATTTATTTTCAAATCGTTGTTCCAGGTTACTATCAAGATCTGGCAATAATGATCTTTCACCTGGAAATGGTTCGAAATCTCAAGTACTACACTGCAATGCATCGAGGTTACTACAAGATCGTTTCATACAACAAAAAAGCTCCCGAAAACATTAGGTTAACATTTTTATTAGACTGCAGGATACTAGAGGGTCCCCTTTGAAGCCCGTTAAAAGAAACGACCGCCTCAGCATCCTAATCTGACTGCAGTCATAATGGGATATACGTTTCCGTAGATTTTATGGTAATACGCAGGCTGTAGGTGATTCGGTCTCAAATTTTCCCCAGAGAGATTTAATAATGGCCGTTTCAGTATTTGTTCTGCCGAAAATGTTATTTCTTCCGGTTGAGTCGTAATAAAGTTTGAACGTTAAAGTAGATTTTTCCCAGAATCAGAAAATTAACCCCAACATTTTCGGTCTCCTCGAGGTTATGAAGTCTGAGAGGAATCTGAAAAGCGTAACTCTAGGTGGAAATCAGGAATAAAATCAATATTTAATCAATTCATACACAAAAATTGAGCAGTTTAAAAATAGGAAAAGTTCATATAAAAGAATGTTGAAAATCGACCACGATTTTCCGTTGTAAGGAAAGTTTAGAAGGCGCTGAAATCATGCTTGCTGCAATTGAATTTCGGCTCTGTCGAGCAAGGAAAATAACATCTTGTGAGAGAAAAATTAATGGCTTCGGGATAACTGGATGGCGCTGACATGATCGTAGTCATTTCGTTTCCCATCTTTCATCTCTACAATCTTTGATTTTACAATATTAGGCTCAGCGGTTGGAGCTTCGACATATCACCTCAATATTTCTAGCTCTATTCTCCAGTGAAGAAGAATTTTTTTATTTAATATAGTATGGATTATCATTCACATTAAAATTCACTGTGGTGACCCTAAAAGGACATCATCAGAATGCAGAAAAAAAGGTCGGAATAGTGTAGCTCATTAGTTAGAGCGGTTGACTTGGGATCTTGCGATACGGAGTTTTATTCCGGGCTAGAGGCGAAATTTTCTAGTCAGAACTTTGATTTTGTCGCAAAATTTTTATTTTCTATGCTCGGCAAAGTCGAAATTAAATTTCATCAATCATTATTTCTGGGCGATCAAAACTTTCTGAGTTCCTAACAATAGAAAATTGTTGTTTGAACACAACTGATATATGAACGTTCCGAAATAGATATCATCAAAATTTATACTATTTTCACATTCAAAGGCTCACAGAGCTTTTATCATGAGTTTGGAGAAGTCACTGAGAGAAGAGATTTTCAAAAAAAAAGGCTTATTTGGCACCATCAGTGGGCCATTTCTGTCACAGACAAAATCTTCATGAAAAACCTTGCCCTTTTGAAGCCACTAGTTTAAACTTTATGAGTAGAAAAAAAACAAATATCGATACCTAGTAGCTTCAAGAGAGGATCTCCAGTCATATCCTGAAAAAAACTGCGTACATCCTCTTCCTCTTTCATTCGATTTTAGCAGTGGCTATAATAAAATATCAGTGAGCCTATGAATTGAAAATGGTATTAAGTTTTTCTCTATTTCAGTATCGTAATGAGTTCATTACAGTACTAAAAGTAGTGCCGTAATGAAATTCATTACAGCATTATTTTCAGTTATATTTTGCGTTTTATGATTGTCAGTACTGACCTCCGATCGAATCAAGTTTCGAATTAAATCAATTCAAATTCCGTGATCTGTCAAATTTTGTATGTCACACCAACTGCCAAGATACAAAACAAAAGTCACTAATCTGAATTTTCATTTGAATTTCGAGAGGTTTTCACAAAAATGGACTGAAATAGAGAAAATACCGTCTAATACTCGTTGCAGAAGGCAATTCCAACACTCATGCTATCGAAAACTCGCTCCTTCGTCGCTCGTTTTCGAACTTCGCATTCGTGTTGGAATAGGAGCTCATTCTGCAACTTGTTTTAGAATATACTATTAGATGACTATTTTGAATTTGTATATGTTTCAAAGCTGTTCTGGGTAGGGTCTTCGTATAGCCGATGAATTTTTTGTTTTTTCATTTGTTCTCATCATACGTCTTTCTACCCGAAAACCCTTTGGAATGAATCTTCTAACTTGGGTTAGATTTATATCAAAATTACACATCGAGTGTTGTCTTTTTTAAAGTGTACTAACGAATCTAATACTTTCGTGATTTTTCCCTGATCATTGCTCCACATTGTCCATAAAATCCGAACAATAATTTTCGTACGAGATTATTTCATTTTCAGGATTTACCTATAGGAAGTCTCAATGGATCTGGATAAAATATGTAAGTCAACCATGAAAATTCTGAAACAAAAATCACCAAGAATATAAACAGAAATGTTCGAATTATGTTGCTTATATTTCCAAATTTTTCAGATGATGTATTCCTTATTTTAGTATATTAAATGAAAATTTTTTTCATTACTCAAGTTCGGACCAAAACATAACATTATTCGATCATACAAGCACAAAATTCTGAGCACAAAACCAGTTAATGAGAAATGTCTGGAGGCTGTCGAGTTCATGACACCCTCTACCATTTCTATTCATGATGATATCATGCAGAGGAAAGGTAGGATATCGTCCGTTTTATACCAGAAATTCGACCAATAAACCTCCCCCTTATCTGAAGAAATCACCGAAGAAGAACATTCTCCATCTCGATTTTCCCCAGTAATTTCGCTGAGCTCTCTTTGAAATATACAAATCGCCAAGCTAGACCGATGTTATTCGATATTTTTTCCGAACGTGATTCTTCCACATTTAGCCATTATTGCGATGTAAATCAGGGGGATCTTTCGGAAGTAAGGTATAGTTTCCTACAGAAACGTGACTTTGTAGATATCGTCGATATAAGAACTCTTGAGGATATTCTACCCTCGTCGATTGCACTTTTTATGGCTGACGTTTCCGAAAAATTCGAAGACAAGTGGATTTGGTATTAGATCTCGATTTGTTTTAGGGATTCCTGAGATAGGCGGGGTCGTCTGAAGTTTTTTCTTCCGGTTTTAACGAAAGGTTATTCTCTAGCGACCAGCTCATCCACCATTTTGTACCGATCTAAAATAATACCGATTTGTAGTTACCTCTGAAATGTTATAGCACAAGATATTGAAAATATCTACAACCACGGTGTCTGTTGCAATTCTTGATGAATTCAAATGAACAATATTCGGGAATTTCAATTAATCACATAAAAAGCGGGGGTCCTACAGCCTATGCCGCATTTCGTTCGCCATTTCTCTCTATCCTTCTATTATTCATCTTCATCAATCGCTCTATCTCTCATACTCTTTCTGATTCCCTCTCTCCATTGGGTTGTTGGTCTTCCTCACCTCCTTCTGCTTTGTGGTATGTACTCCAAAATCCTCCTAAGCCATCGTGTACCATCGATCCTCATAATGTGCCCGTACCATAGAATTGTCTAGTTTCTACTCGTTCTGCTGTTGTGAGAACCCGTCCAGTTTTCCTTCTTATCTCTTGCTTTTCTAATATGTTGCATTCTGGAAATTCTACAAGATCTTCTCAAAAAGTCCATCTCCACTGTCTGATCTTTTTCTGGAAGTTGCCAACATTCATATCCGTAAGTTAAAATGGGTTCTACAAGTATCATTTTTGTTTTAAGTTGCATGCTGCCTGACCACAGTAACGAGTTCTACAAGCGAATAGCCCTCCTACCTTCCTGTGTGTTCTATTTTTAATATCCTTTCTTGTTGTTCTATCCTCCGAAATGATACTCCCCAAATATTTAAATTCCCCGCATCTTTTGAGTTTATGTATTTTTAAGTCAGGGTCTCCCTCATTTGTGCCACCTGTCCTCAAATATTCCGTTTTACTCTCATTCACACTTAACCCCCATCCTTCGTACTCCTTTTTCAGTTTTCTGAACTTGTAATCGACATCGCTCTCGTCACCTGCTACAATTGGCTGGTCATCGGCAAAGAGAAGAGTTGTTAGGATTTCATCTTGAATTTGTATCCCCGTTCTGTATGTTTTCCTTTTCCAGTCTTTGATGGCTTCTTGGATATATACTCTAAATAAGGTAGGTGACAGGTTGCACCCTTGTCTGAGCCATTTTGTGGCAGGGAACCATTGAGATAGAACATTTCCCATCTTCACCTCACTTTTAACTTCTTTATATAAGTCTCTAAAACAAACCAAACAATCAAAGTGCTGCTTCTCAAATTCTTGCATTGATGTGTTAGAAGCAGAAAAGTTGGAAAACATGGGGTCTCATAAAATATAGAACAATCAAAAAACAAGTCTCTTTTCGATGTTTCCATTTTATCTAAATAAAATTCGGAAATTTTCAAAATCGAGGATTTTTCACAACAGAGATTCACTTAGTCTAAATCAATCGTTCTGAATTGATTTAGGAGAATATAAGCTCAACACATCAGCACCAGAGATCTGATGAACTACAGGAAAATAAACTCTTTTTGACACATTGCATTGAAAACATTTGAAATTTGAATATCTTATAGACTTATGTCTGGAAATGGTTTTTTTACAAGCTGGAGATTTGAAATTTGAAATATCGAGGAATCACTTATATGTTGAATACAAATACGTTTTGAATGCTGAATTTTCATTGAACATCATGAACATGAACTTCGAGTTTTGAACATAAGTATTTTTCATTTTCGACTACAGGAAACTCGCATCTGGAATAACATAATTTTAGGAAATGAACTTTCTTTCAGAAAAAGCTCTATTATTTATTTATAAATTTTAGAGTCGATCTTCGAACGCAGTGGTAGCTGTTGACGCTGTTCTCAAGATAAAATCTTGATGGGTGACCCCTAATCCCAAGCTCACATCTCTCAAGTTTTCTCAAGAATATCCATAAGTTAAATTATTTGTTACTTTTAAAGCGTATTTGTTCATAGGATCTGAATTTATCCTCATTATCGAAGCAACACTCTGTTGTTATCAGGAATTTCAAGATTTTTCTATATTTGCATAGAATGTTGCAACACGATGTTTGCATCACACTATTTATTTTCAATATACCAGATAGCACCACAATTAAGGAAAAACCTTGATTTCGTGATCAAATTGAAAAATTATCTTTCCAACTGTATTAGTTAATTTGACATAGACATTCCGCGTGAAAAGTCAGATTTCACGCAATTTCGTTCTCAAAATTCTAAATGCGACTCAAAAGTATATTTATATTACTCCAAGAAAAATGAAAAATGATTGAAAATAGTGATCATCGAAATGAACACTACCTTCAATTTATAGGCTCACAGATATTAGAAAGAATGATATATTATCAATGAGAAATGAGATGGAACGGTTTCGTTCCTTTTTTTAATTAGAATCTTCTTACTCCTATTCAATACCAATGGTGATATCTACCAGCTTCAATGAGAATTTATATAATGATAGAATCGCTTACAACCTCCTCTGTCTATGAAATTTCAGCACTGATTGCTCTTTACAACTTATCTGTTATTAATCGTAGCTAACCTGTGTCATGTATTATTGCAGTTGAATAAGATTATCGAATGAAAACATGTTTCTGAAAAACGAAGATTTTTCAGTTTCAGGTTTATCTGAAGTTTCGTCATATTTTTCTATATTCATATCATTGAATTTTTGTATCATAGTTTCAGGACTCCTGTAAATCAATGATATGATAAGTTATGAAATCTACGATTCTGAAGATTTGCGATTTTGTCTGATGAAGACAATTTTTGATTGATTTTGTTTCAAGTTATGACTGTTAAAACCCTGAATGTTCTCATCGAAGTTAAAATAAAAAAGAAATTGAATAAATTGGAAACAATTCGACACTAAGTTAATGATCTACGCAATAAATATCGATTATCTGTATATAATTGACAAGGAATCATTTGTCGGGTATTGTGGTCTAACTAGTTATTGAGACTGTTGAGGTTGTAAGTCTATCAGATTATATAAATACTGTTTCTGATTTCTGTGGGATTATCTCAATATTTTGTGAAAGGTTGAGAAATTCAAATTGTCCATGAAAAAACGACTCATCTTCTGCGTGTTATGACGTAATCGCAGACATCTACTTGTTGTTTGTTGACGACAGGTTTGAGGAGTTATTATTGTTTTTTTTACGAATGTTTGGTGACTGTTTTTCTGTTGTATAGTTTGGATATTTCGACCCAGTTTTTCCAACTTTTTAATTCGTTTATTGTCCATTGTAAATTTTATTATATGACGTGTTTCATGAAGTGGCTGGACTGTTGTCCAGATGTTTTTATGGTTGCTCTAACTGATGTATTGTATAACGTTATATTGTGTAACTTTTGTGTTATTTACCTTTCCATCATATATTTCATTTGCTCTGATGAAGGAAATGAAAGTCTCCGAAAGCTTGGCTTTATTTCATTCGCTGTCAATTCGACACTAAATATCCACATTGAAATGTTTTCAGAACCAGAAATTGCTAGTCTACTGATAATATTATTATATTATTGAGATCAATTTAACACCAAATCAGAACAAATTGTGCACGGAATATTGAATTAAAAATTTCTCTAGAACATGAAAAATGGTGGAGTTGAATGTAAATTCAGAACTAATTAAGAATCGACGCTTGAAAAGTTTAATACGGAACAAATTGGTACAATTTGACTAATAAATGTTCAGATAAGTTTCAGAATTTCTTCCCACAACTATTCGCCAACTTCACGGGCCAGAACACAAGCCCGTTGCCAACTTGTCGGAAGCCGCTAAATGGAAACTGCAGACGAACCTAGCCAAACTGCATTTGTGTGAACTGCCATAATCTGATTCATGAAATGTCTCGTTGTTATCGAAAATTATTCATCACGATGCTGATCGTGAACAAAAGGACCTCAACACTTGATTCTTCGACACAGTGACACAATATTCCTTCATTTCCGTTGTTCAGCGCCGGACAAACGAACATCCTTCGTCTCTTCCTGAAAAGGTTTCCTTCGCTGCAGAGTTACGACGAACGTTGCGGCTGATATTAATGAACCCGGCTGGTTGGGACAAAAAGAAGCGATACAGATCTTTCCCAGAGAGAGATGGCGTAGCATAAAATATATTTTCGAGATTCTTGCGTTGCAGGCCATTGTTGTGGCAGTCCTTTTGTCATCTTCATTATCTCGTTCCTTTCATCAAATTGTATACGGCGACATGGCGAAAATTCCTGAGAGGACTTTGTGAAATAATTACGGCTCCACCTCTGATGTTAGAGTGGCGGGCACTTCGGATTCGGCCGACCGAAGTTTTGGGCCATTCAGCCGAGTCTTGGGAGTCAAAGAATAACACATTGAAAATTATATGGAGAGAAGCGATGTTGAACAGGAATTTTTATTGGTTAAATCGATGATATGCAGGGTGTTTATCAGTTAGCTCAAGTAATCAAAGAACTCGCTTAGATTTTCTTGTAATACCATTACTGATGATGAAAAAGATAATAGTTTTTATTTGATGCATGTACTAGCTAGCTGGTGCGGAATTAAACTAACCTCAGTTCATTTTTTAATTTCCAAAATGAAACACATACATACTTCAATTCAATAAGTGGGTAAAAAAATAGTGTAGAATGAAGTTCGTTAATCATTGTTCAAAGAAAAATGATCCTACCTATGTTGAAAAAAATTAAAACTTATAAATTCTCCACGAAGGCCATCCATGCTTGCGACATACAAGGGTTCAAAATTGTAATCATCGAAATGAATACCACCTTCAATTCAAACTTATAAACTCTTCTATAGATCTAGCCTAATAATGGCCGAAAGCCTATCTTAGCGCCCTCTTTCAACCTGGAAACAATTAATATCGGTATTCCATAGATGCCACTCTGGAGAAAAAAAGCAGAAATCTATATTTTTTCAAACAGTTACATAACTGTTCGAGAACATCTAATACCGTAAGGATTGAAAAATGTAAACCACTTGGTACCTAATCCACTAAACCAACCACAATACCTCATCTTGCCCCGTATACGGGGCAAAACAGGAAAAGGCCTGTCTTTTAAAAAATTTACAAAAAATCTACATAAACATTTTTAGTTTGTTATTTAGTTGACTGATGTCTGAAGAACATATACTGAGCAAGCTTTATTCAAAATGGCTATGTGGAGTTATTTTGTTTCATACAAAAGTCAGGATCTTAAGACAGGTATCACATATTGCCCCGGAATCCCATACATAAAAAAATTGAAAACGATCAAATGTCACCTTGGTGATGCTCATAAATGTCAGGAAATAATGAAAAATTTTTATTCGCCGAAAAGCTTAGTGTAGAAAAAGAATTGTTATCATGGCTCCGGACTGTAAAAGGACAAATTCATAGGAGCAACAAACCAGCTAGCTACAAGCCAATTCGAATAATGGACAAGATTTTTGAATATTCTTTACCTGAAATTTCTCATTACCTCTCTGGAAAAGATGTTTTCCATAGATAACACGCGGATAACATCAAACAGACTGCACCTTATTCAAATCCAAAATAGAGTCGTTGCAAGGCTTCACCGAAGCCTCCGACAACTTCAGCCAATCTTACAAGTCGAGTGGCTTCAAATAGTAAGTGGAATTGTGGCAACAGACATGGCAGGAGACACCAGAAGATTATTTTAATGAGTACGCATTAAAACACATTTTTTCCAATACAAAACGTTGTTTAATTTTACCAGTGGCGTCCGTATGTACTTCAATCCGAACAAATTTAGTGAAAAAATCTGTACGCCAATGATTTTTTTTTAATTTTTCGTAGTCACCACATAATTAAGAATGAAGAAATTTTTTGATTACTTCACGGAATTCAGAGAATGTGTTTTATGGCGTACTGATAACCTACCAAAACGCAAAAAAATGTGTACCGTGCCGAAAATAAATTCGAAAAACATTTTTTTTATTCCAACACCCTGTTTCTCAAAAACAATGTGTCATAGACACATGGTCCATAGGAAGTATCATAAAATCATATGAGCATTAAGATTCCGAATTCACGGAACCGTGTTCTGAAAAGTCGGTATTGAAGCACATGCTGAATTCGCATTTTATTTTTTTTATGCGAAAATATCGTTTCGTATCGGGAAAAATGTGTCTTAATGCGTACTCATAGTGAACCAAAACGCAAAAAAAAAATCGTGTACGGTGTAGATAATTTCATAAAACCACTTTTTTTGTAATTTCAACACCCTGTATCTCAGAAACAGTGAGTCAGGGACCCATAGTTCATAGAAACTATATATTTTGAAATCATCTGAGAATTAAGAACCTGAATTTACGGAACCTTATTCTGAAACACCCTGTATATAGAGCGATCATTCAGCAGACTTCGTAGGATCAAAACCTGGCTGAGGAATACGATGATTGAGAGACGCAAAAGTTTGGCAATGATGGTCATTCATCGTGAATCCATGAAAATTTTGGAGAATGCGCTAATAATCCAAGGAGGTTCTGTTTTGGTTGGTTTGAAATTTTGATTCAGTTCTATTTTGATATCAATTATATGGTAACTGCGGTAAACTGAAGAAGCATAAAATTAATTTCATTCCATCCTTTTTTTACTATGTATTTGCAGTTCATTATTTCTCTGGTTTTCAGAATCTAATAAAAAACAATCTCCTTTACTCGGACTTGGACTATTCTATTTGATTAAACTTTCTCTGTATTGAATTAACGGCTGGTGTTGACCATCATATCCATGTAATCCAAACTATTTAAGAATTCATGGCATGTTCCTCTGTCCACGTTGTCCTTGGAACGTGAGCTTTGCGCTTCCTGTACAATCCATACATATTTGGTTTATCAAGGTTTTCGCCAAGTAAGGAATTGGAGGTTGTATTGGGTGAAATACTCATCAGTTGGCAGGCCTTTAATCCATTCCTAACTGCCATAGTATCACGCAGGGGAAGCAATAATTAGTGAATTTTGTCAATGTAAAGAGGTGAATGAAATCACTCCATTCAAACGCTTCAAGAACTTGAGTTGAAGTCGCGGTAATGGCACCAACTCAGTGCCTGAATCCACGAACTATGCTTCAAGAGAATTCCGATAATTCACTTCATTCAAGGATTAAACAATCCAGGTAGATTAATAACGACCCTAGTAGACAAACACGAAGGAAACACATTATCAAATATCAGTCTGGGGGAAACACATTCAGTGCATAAATTCCATGCGAAACTTCCTGAATGAATCATTCACCTAAAAACTAATTAAATTGAGGACTCGCCGGCAAGATGAATACTTCGACTCTGACCCAGCCGGTAGGAGTACGTTGGAACGCTTAATAATGCATGGATTACATCCGAGGTGAACAAGTCACCTGGGTTGAGTAATGGAAGGAATACCGCGCTTCTCTTGGCCGACTCCTCTTCTTTCTTTATGCTCCCCCTGTAATTAATGAGAACTCCCGCGTTTCAATTATCGGTCGACTTCATCCGATTACTGTCAGACTCGGAAGCGTCAAGTCTGAGAACATCTTGATTAATTTGCAAAAATCCGATTCCGAAAGATGTCATTTTTTTAATGAAGTAGGATGACTTTTAACCAACTGAATATTACCCTACGTGATGTCGAGTTCATGGTAGGTATATGATCGATTAGATTTAATACCTACGCAACGTAAAAAAAAAAGAACATTAGGAAAAACTTCATTTGGGTTTTCTCTCCCAGTCTCTGAAACAGGAAACAATTAGAAAAAATTTGTAAATAATATAAGAAAGGCCCCTGCGTAAAAATTTGAGCTCTTATGTGTAACGTTTCGGAGTCTAAGTTAGACTCCTTCGTCAGACAATTACTAGTTTTCATTCAACTTCGTAGAATCGTGTCAATATTTTGATTTTTTGATTATCAATCAGAAAATCAAAATATTGTTTCCTGTTTCAGAGACTGGGAGAGAAAACCCAAATTAAGTTTTCAGGAAAATGCAAAGACCTCCGAGACGATATTTCAATAGATATTAGGAAAAACGTTACAAATTACATGAAGTTGCTGAAGTGTTAATGCAGAAATTTGAAAATCTGAGCAACGAAATGAAAAATTCAAGGAATGCTCAGACAGGTACAGAATCGAATGCTGATTTACAATTTTTTATTTTCTTATATGCTTCTGTAGCTTGAAATTTTCAATTCTAAGCCAATTGTCGCAGCTTGGGAAAAAATAACACTTGTTGCCGAACCAAATCGTCAAAATTAATATATGCCGAACTTCAACTGAATGTACTGGAAAAAATTAAATGACATCCGTTTGGCAAGCTACTTCAGAAGTAAGTATTTAATAACGTTAATAAAATGCTATAACACCAACTTCAGATTACACAAAAAAAAAGTTTTTCTTGAAGGAATTCAGTGCACGACACCTTCTTGAAGAGATCGGGATATGATATGGGAGAATCTTCCGTTCTTGACGAATTGCACTGTTTCCCTAATACTCTTCCGAAGCTCAGCTACATTTTCAATTTATTTTGAAGCAACTTTCTCCTCCACAGATTCATTCAGATTATTAAACTATTGGATGCACTAGAATCATTTCTACAAAGTTCGAAGAAATTGTTGGAAACTGTGTGTCTTCAAGATAGAAACTTTTTTCAACAGATTCAAGAAATAATGTAGTAAGTGTTGTTCCACTTTGAAGTCCCAAGCAAATGATTCAACTTTCAAAGTAGAGTGTCAAACTGATGTTTTTTCTTCAGGACAGTCAGTTAATGTTGGTTGGAATATTAATTTTGAATACTTGGTCTGACAAAAAGTGATATTATTTTCAAAGCTGGAGCAATTGGCTTAAAATTGAAGATTGCAGGTATAAGATTCGGGATAACATGAAAAAAATAAAATGTGAAAAAAGTAAAAAATTGTAGCAACAGGTGTTCAAAAATCCTCACAAGGTTTGAATATCTTTGAAAAATAAACAATTCGAGTTAATTCAAAAATACACGACTTAGATATTTGTTTAATTTTTCTGACTACTATGACTCAGTCTGCTACCCGATGCCAGCTTGACATGGACTTCTAGGACACCTATATAGAAAATATTTGTTGTATCCTATTGCATTATTGTTCAATTTGTCTGGAGTGTGGGAGATTAGGAAATAATAATATAGAGGCCATAAACAATGATTTCAAAAAAAAATATTTCACCAGAAGCTGTTGTTTCAATACACCGATATTGTAATTTGGCGTTGGTTGGTCTTAGATGATGAAAACCATTGGGGAGAGGGGACTTCTGTTGCAAATTCGATTGAATATTCGATTGAATTCTCTGGATTCCGACCTGACCAAAGGGATGGTGAATCTCGAGAATGTGTGAAAAATTTGTTTTTTTTTCTAGTTGGTTGTTGGCCAAACTTTATTCAACGAGACAAAAGTTTTTGTAATTTTTTTTATTAAGGATAATTTTGTTTGTTCTGAATTATTAGGTTAATTCAGATAGATTGCGTGAAAAACACAGGTCTAGTATCTTTGTGATTGCTAGGATCTCGAATTTGAACATGCAATTACACGTACACTGGTTATTCAAACGATATTTGAAAACTTTAGATAGTTAAAATAGAAATTTTCAGTGTTATGTTTATGAAAAAAAAAAGTTTTGGGCCTAATATATTATATAGCTGCCGGCAATCAACCTTACCTATTCTGGGAGCACACACTAACTTCATGAACCGATTTATCATGTTCATAAAAATTGTTATTTGTTTCAATATTGGGGGGTGATTCATTAAGGGCCGCATTGAAATGATTTTTTCGTCAGAATGACAAGTGATATCAGTTCATGATTTTAGGAACTTCCATTATGCCATTTTGCCTCTTTTCCAAATGGGTTGAATCAAAGAATATGATAATATAACGGTTTTTCATTCAAGAATAAGCGATTAAATTATTATTAACAATTGCATTCGATATTCTATTGGAAACAAAGGTTGAACATATTGAAGTGTCAAACAACTGCCTCTGGTTTTCGATTGAAACTCTCGTTATGTTGTTGTTTTGTGTTTTGAAATAATCTTCTAATGGCCATTCAACAGACACTCAGTTGGAGAAAATGCATGCGTTGATTGAAGTATTTTTTTTATCAAGAAAAATTTATCCAAAGCACATTACATATCGAAGATAAAATAATATGGAAAAATCTTTCAGAAAAAGTTCGAAAAATGAAAAGAGTAGTTTTTAATCTTATAATTCTCAACAATCATCAGTCGAGCATATGGCGTGAACAATGCAATTATAATTCGTGAGTATTAGATTGCTCCTTCAAGCAAATTTTCTTCATTCTTCTTTTTTTTTCTGGAAATAACTTGGATTCACGGTTGCAAAAAAAGGATTATTTCACTACTCGGAGAAACTTGCATGGGAACAAATGCTAAAACTCAAAGAGCGAAAAAAAAAGATAGTGATTATTCTAGAAACTTAAAGAATATTGACTGTACTGAATGATTGCTTTTCGAAATCAATTGAACTGACAGGACCAAAACCTCATGGCTCGCTGGAATAAATCTCGATATTCGTTGAATGCTACATTACTAGTAACCTTTGGGCGTGAATGCCCCCAATCACGCCTACGTGAAGTAGCTCTGAGCCAGGGGCTACAATCAAAGGGAGCAATCACCACTTCATCTGACTAGTAATCCGGTTGGTAACGAGATTACTGATGCACTTTGCCTCCTTCGGATGCTGCAATCTAGCTGCCCCTAGCCGCGTTTAATAACCCTTCTGGATTTCATCGAATTACCGTTGGGTAGGACGGGTCTACGGAACAACGTACCCGATACCCTTCGGCCGTGGTCTATGCGGCCGAGATCGTAGCTTGCCACGGAATTGGGTGGACGAAACTCGTGTTCGAAGTAAATTGACACGATAGAGGTTTCGGAAGGCGAACTTCCTAGTCATAGAGGTCTTTTATGCGTTTCAATCCATTTCAAGGGTTCCGTCGCCACACAAGAAAAGTTCGACATATACAGTGGAACTTCCCTATAACGAATACGCAAAATCCGCAAAAAAATTTCGTTATACAGAAATTTCGTTATGCAGAAATTTTTTTTTATTGTGTCAAGTGTCAAAAAAAGCAACGTTCACTTGCATTTTTCTTATTTGGATACATTATACATAATTAACTTAAGCACTTTCCTCTAGACATTTTCGCATTACTTTTTTCATTAACGATCAGAGCAAAAATGAAAACTGAACAATCTGTATAGCCTCCTGCTTCAGAAGGAACTCTCCGTCCGCCGTAATGGTTTAGTTTATGATCGGGATTTATTACCTGCGTCCGACAGAATGACGGAAAAAACCATCCCTAAGTATACTCTGGGAAAAACTCTCTTACCAATACGCATTTAGAGAGTGATTTTTTTGAAATAATTCGTTATAGAGAGAATTCACTTCGTTTTAGAGGGTGTTTTTAACAGGGTATTTGGATTCAAGGTGCAATGACAGATACGAAATTCGTTGTACAGAGAAATTCGTTGTAGAGACGTTCGCTGTAGGGAAGTTCCACTGTATTTGATTTTTACGAGTACCTAACGAAGAGTTGAAAGGAACCATGAATTTGACTAGTTGAAATATTTTTCAGAAGGACTCAGAATTCTCAAATACAATTCCGTATATAATTTTGACTTAATAAGATGTCTTTTTTTTTCAATTTTATTTATGTTTGTCACTCTTCCGGTTTCTCAGAAAATTACGTGATTATTCGTATTTCTAAATGGAATGCCCCAATTTCATTTTACTCGTTAGATGCATTAAGAAAAAACTACCGGAGTCCAGGAGGAATTTCCGAATTTTTCTGAAGATATTCTGGGAAAATCAGAAAATAGTGACAATGAACCGGAATTGGCATATCTCTAAAATTCCTGGATAGATATTCTCCAATTATGTGTCAAATCCGTTCATTCTGCCATATATCGTAGAATAAAACAATGTTATAATATTTCGTTCTAGCATTGTTTTCAGTAATATTTATTAATGACAAGTTGGTCTCCTGCCACGGATTTATTTAACATCTGTCGAATCTGGGAGATAGAAAACAGTTCTGCCAATCAATATTTTTCAATGTAAAATCACTAAACGATATTTAGGGCAATATTTCATTAGTTTCGATGAAAATTCAGCGAATTAGAAGAAAATATGTATGTTACTCTAACACTTGATCATTCAAAAACTCGCCACTTCGTGGCTCGTTTTTGAATTTTGAACTCGTGTAAGAATATCGATGCCTTCCGCGGTATCATAAATAACTGTTGTTCGAACATGGCAATGACAAGACGCTTTATTTGAAGACAAAGAAAAGTGACTGGAAATGAAGACAACCAGATCAATGTCTCAGCATATTTCGGAATATATTATGAATTTCCAATCAGGTCGGCTACATCTAATATTGAATGATCACAAATTTTGTGAAAACATCATTTCTAGTTTATAGTCGTGCACAGATTTATGACCAATGAAGTCTGATATTCTCTGAAGATTTTATATTGAAATTCAAGCGATACAACTTTCTGAAGAGAATTTTTTCGACCGATAAAGCTAAATTCTGTCAGCAAAGAGTTTTTAATAGGAATAATAGACATTTTTGGGTACAGGACTACCCACGAGCAACCAGTGAAATTAATAATATTGTATGGTGTTCTATATTTCTATTCATTCTGGGCTTCTGTGAAACCCCTCAGAAGCTTCTCAAAGCTTATGCGAGTGAGAAGGCAACATAAGTTTAAAATTAATATATGATAATATTTTACGGAGGTAGTTCATTGCTGAAATTTCCAACATGCAAATTTTCAGCACAAAATTATAAAAAGTGTTCTGATAAAACATCTCGTTGAATCATCCCCCATGACAGAATCAGTGGCGTAACAAGACCTCAATTATATGTGGGCGCAATAAAATTTGCGAGGCCCTTGGATGACAAAAGGTTTCCATAAGAAACAACCGAAATTGACTAACATTCAATGAAAAATATGTAACGATTTATGAAGTTAATATCAAACAATTTATGAAGTAAAAATCAAATGAAAATTGTCTTATTCTAGCTTCATCAAACTGCAGTTATGTCATCATAGTGGGCAGCTGGGATGCTAAATCTGTTTCGATAGGAAGGGTTGCCAAAGCAGAATGCCTTTCCTGATACACAGTTTTCCGCAGTTTATTCTTGATCAGTCTCAATTTTGAGGAACTTTTTTCAGCAAAGGCTGTAATAAGCAGTATAGTCAATAAAATTCGAATTACATCTTCAATGAAGACTCATTTCTGGTACTCTAGATTAGAGTTGAAGGTAGTTTTGGGCTCGATTTTCGAGAAAACACCAGCAGTGCAAACCACTTCATGATATTTTCATTTGTTTCAAAGTTGAAATGAAATTTTGATTTTTTATAGATATCGAAGATGTGCCATAGCCTTTTTCATTTTTTGAAATATTTTTGAACGATTGAAACATTTCACGAGAACTTTTCAACTGAGAGCAAGATATTGTTTTCATTGTGTTTTATCTCTGATTTTCATATGATTTAGGTGTTTTTTTTTAAACCTTATAATAATAATGACAATAACATTTATCGATCCAGTAAGACAAAAAAGACAAAATACAAAATTTGCATAGGATAAGTCGTCAAAAAGTATAAACTACAGAAAAAAATCTTAAAGCTGGCAGGTGAATGATTGAAAACAGTAATAGCCTGATAAGTAGGGAAAGACCTGAACTTAGCAGTATGATGGATTGAAATACACAAAACAGCATTATTTCTGGTTTTGTATCCACGAAAGTTTGACAGTTTCACCATTAAGTGATCATGTTCCCTAATATAAAGCAGCCATATTTTCTGAAAATCGGTCTGCAAGTGTCTCTAGGTTTAACATTGAAAATTAATCTCAAAATTCTCTTCTGAGCAACAAGCACTCTTTGAAAATCTACCGAATTACCTCATAAAATAATATTATAGTTAAGAAAGCTGTATACTTAGACTAAAATAAACACTCAGTATTGAATTTAACGGTAATGAATCTTTAATTCTACTAATTGCATAAAATGAACTGCCCATTCTATTACATACAAAATTCACATGTAGGTGAGACAAAGAAAATAAATAAAATGTATTATTTACAGTGAAAATAACCTGGAAATTTTTGTTATCGTTTTCACATATTTTCGTGAATAAAAATATTATAGCACATTTTCGAAATCGATCAAATAACATAATTTAGTTATATCCTAAAACAAATGAAGAAACGGTTTTTTTTTATGGTGTTTGGCGAAAAAACAGACTCTTCTCAAAATTTTTACCTATCTAGTCCAGCTGTACCAAAAACAGTCAAAATCAAGCGATTTGGGTACCCTGGACAGGTTTATCGCTACTTTCATAGTCAAATATTTTTTCTGATTAAGCGCGGTTTAACTACGAAAATTTTTCTTGATCTGATTAGTATTATACGATCTATGACGATAAGAAAAGACAGATACGCCAAAATTTTGAAGAATATGAATGTTTCTTCAGAATATTATTGGTGGTGTTGGCCAGATGACAGTTGAACCGTGGGATGTCGCTCTTAATCATGAAGAAAAATAAGAAAGAATGAATATTGTGCAAATGAAACCGCCAATAAATCCTTATCTCCCGTCTCCAGTGTCAAACTTTCAACTTGGAGCCTGGAGGCGAGTCGATCTTTTTCCAATTTCACCCCTCGGTTCGATTCGATTATCGCCCACCCCCGTTTTATTGACTGTAAAACAAGCGGAACGGCCGGCAGTCTTCCGAAAATAATCAAATGCCGCCCCCGGACGTTGACAAACGCCCGGCGAAATGAATGAAAACAAATAGCCGCATCCGTAAGGGTTGATCTTGCGAGTCGCCCGTCTCCATTTCCGCGATGGTCGCCAATAAGAAAAGCAAATACAATTTCGTTGAGTGTACGACGGAGCGTAAAAGAGATACATTGATTCGGTAATTCGGCCGGGAGCGGGGACGTACCAGTAACGACCGTCCGATTTGAAATTGAAAAATTTCTGACGCTCTTTCGTCGACGAGATGTGTCGCCCCAGTCGTTCCGATAATTTAGCAGAGTGCCTTTTATGCCGAAGCGCGAGGGAAATGACTCTTCCTTCGGAAACGACTGGGATAGACTTTCCCTGTATTCCTTCTACGCTCTTTTCCATGGAAACCCATTTCAGACATTCAAACCTAGTAAAGGACGAATTACGTGTTTTTCGACTTGTACAAGATATTGAAAGCTTAATATGGGATTTCTCTCCCAGTCTCTGCAACAGAAAACAATTCGAAATTTTTTTTTGATAATATAAGAAAGGCCCCTGCGTGAAAATTTGAGCCCTAATTTGTCAGGGGCCAAGTCTCTACGAGAAGAAATTTTTGCCTAACAATGAACCAAAAGAAAATGAAAACACTTTGAAATCTTGAACATAACGTTTCGGGGTCTAAATAAGACTCCTTCGTGAGACAATAACTAATTTTCATTCAACTTTGTAGAATCGTGACATTTTCAGGAAAATGCAGAGACCTCCCAGACAATATTCCAATACATATTTGTACAAGATATGCCAACGTATACAGGGTTACCAAGTTCGATGGCCTATTAGGCGTTTCTGAAAACTGGACCTATTTGAAATCTGAAAATTGGGATTATGATATTGTTCGACATTATCTACCGAGCTAAAATATTCCTGCAGCCTGACAACTTTCAGTTATACAGGGGATGAAAAAAAATTTCAAACATTTTTTTTCTATTCTTTTGTTTTCGAATTACATTGAGTATTCAATTGTGAATTCATTCGTATTCAAATCGTTCCATTTGTCATAATACCTTTCAAAATATCGAGAAAAAACTGAAAAAATAAGGGAGATAAGAGTATTCGGTATTATGTTTGTTATTCCTAATCTAGACATCTTAAGCATAAATGTTTTCACATTTTTGAATTCGAAGACTGTGGAAATATTGTACATTTTTAAGTTTTGCAAAACTCGTCACAGGTGTTCCAAATGTTGGGTCATTAACTGGGATAAAGATTGGCCTATAACTTTCGTTTTTCAAATTAGAACCCTATTTTTTTATGATTGCGTTGGATTGTGCAAAGAAAAATTATGATAATGTTTTTCCATGTTAATTATCCTAAAATTAATAATTCTTGAGTTATTCAGGATTTACTGATTTCAGGTCGTACGTAGCGTCAACTTCATAGAATCTGTTTCATATCAACAATGAGCTTGGTCATAGAAGATGAATTATACAAATAACTCACCAGTGACACACCTTTTTTTCTGAATTCATTCATTATCGTTGATATGAAACAGATTTCATGAATTTGACGCTACATACGACATAAAATCAGAAAGTCCTAAATAACTCAAGAATTATCAATTTCAGTAGCATCAACATGATAGAACGAAAGTTATGAGTCAATCTTGTTCCCAATTTTTGACCCATCATTTGGAACACCCTGTGACTAATTTTTCAAAATTCAAGAAATGTACAATATTTTCACAATCTTCAACTACAAAAATGTGAAAACGGTTTGTGCTTAAGATATTTAGAATAGGAATGAGAAACTAATACTCTGATACAAACGAATACTCTTATCTCCCTTTTTTTTCAGTTTTTTCTCGATATTTTGGAAAGTATTCCGACAAATGCAACGATTTAAAAACGAATGTATTCAGAATGGCATACTCTATCAAATTCAAAAACAAAAAAAATAGGAAAAAAAATATTTTTTCACTCCTTGTTTAACTGAAAGTGGTCAGGCTCCAAGAATATTTTAGCTCGGTAGAAAATGTCAAACAATATCATAATCCCAATTTTCAGTTTTCAAATAGGTCCAGTTCTCCAGAAACGCCTAATAGGCCGTCGAACTTGGCACACTCTGTATAATAATAATGCGCATTTGTAACACTGTGCTCATTTGGTTTTATCCTCCTAAGTCTTAGAATCTAAGACATCGTTCAGTTCGAGATTCTTGACAAGGTATAATACACACAATCTCAAAAGTCTTGGCCACCATAGATCAGGACCGTCGCGAAAAGATCTAACGAAAGTCATTTCTGAAAAATTTAAAAATTTAATATTCGATAAACCAGGTTTTCAACACCGTGAACACCGTGAACACAGTATCATATTATGTTCTCCTCAGAGCTAAAATGTGTACTCCAAGAGTTCTCACGAGGGATACTATTTTTTCCGAAACTCGGCTCCAGTATTATTCCTGTTAATGGAGAATTTTTGAAGTTTCTTGGTCGATAATTTTGTCACTGCTCATTCTCAATCTCACTTTCAATTCCCTTCCATCTTTTGTAGGAAGTGAAATGATTAGAACTAGATTCGTATCTTCTCAATCTAGACGAGAGATTTTTCCTATCGTTTGTTCCTTCACTCATGAAATTTTCTGTCAAGTCACTCAATGGTTTTTCGAAAAGTTTACAACAAAAACAGCATACTTCATTTAGTGATTTGGAATAGAATATTCATCGCCGATGAACACTTCCTTTATTGGATAGGACCCTTTGATAATTATACATGGAAAAACATCTGCCATCTTGATGGAGTGGTTTAGAAATCAAAATGATTCTCATGTTATCATTCATAACTAGCCATTTACCAGGATCAAAATTTTATATTTTCACGGTCAATCAGGCAGTCCCTGTTGTTGATAGGCGTAAGGTAAATGTCCCAATTATCGACAGTGTCCCAATTATCGACATTTCTGAAGTATTATCTGTTTAATAAGAGGAAAAACGATCTCATTACAATTTGTATGCAACATACTTCTGATGCATACTTTAAAGATCATATTGAAATCAAAAAATAGTTTTCCCTAACCCCCCCAGCCCAAAAAAACTGCTGCTCAACAGTCGCGTGTGAGTCGTTTTCTAGTGAACACCGTTCTACTTCCTCATAAGTTAAGCGCATACTCTTTCATTCGCTTCAATTTTCACGTACAATATTTCACTAAACTGTAAAATATTGATTACAAACATATTTATATAGAATTATTCTGCTTCTGCATTATCAAATTTTAATTATCAACCCCATATTTTTATAAAAAACCAGGGTGTCGATAATAGGTACATCTGAAAGCTACTGTGTTCCAAATATCGACATGAGTGTCGATAAATGGGTCTCGTTTGAATTTTTTTGACTTAGTTATAGTTAACAAAGTAAAGTGATTTCCTAAAAAAAATTTTGTGGGGTTGTTCATGAAACTCATTCTTCTTCCTGTACCAATTATCGACATATTGTTTTCCGTCAAATTATAAAATGGGAGTACAATGAATCATGGTGTCGATACAACGTGCAACTTGGTGTCGATATTTGGTGCAAAACAAGTCGATGTCTAGGACAGAAAAGATTAACTTGAAATACACTTTGAAAAAAAAACAGTCATCATTATTTCACTTCTGTTAACATAATTCGCTTCGAAATGATTAAATATTTCACCTTATATCAATCGACATTCAATTTATGTTCAAGTCAACACTCATTTCAATAATATTTTAACGGATGTCGATAATAGGAACATTCATATGTCGATAATTGGTTATTTTACGTTTTCAGTGAGCTTTCCACTTACAGTAACAGAACAGGCAAGCATTTTCAGAGAGATTTCAGAAAAAACACCTGTTAAAGAAATTCCAGAAAAAAATATACCCACTTCTTTTAGAAACGCACTTCTCCCGCCTTGCACAGATGAACACTCAGTCACTGCAGAGAAGGAACAGAGAATTGAAGAAGAGGGAAAATTACTGAAATCGCCCAAAAAGAAAAAAAGTAAAACAAAAGAAAATATAAAGATGTGAAATCAAGATCCGTCGGAAAAATGTAAATACGCTTAAGGTGATTATGTTTTCGTATTGAAGAAGTCTGGACAATCATACCAGGCATTGACAAAAAGCCATGGTAACTGTAGATGGCCCAACGTTGATGATATTTGGTATTACGAAGAAGAAATATGCATATGGAATAAATGTGGCATATATGACATACCTGAAATGCAAGAATTTTTAAAAATTGAATTCATATCAAAGTTTTTGAACTTTTAATATTTATTCCAGAATAATATTGTATTTTTTCACTTTTGATATTATTTCGAAATGTTGCTTCATTTTTCATCATGAATAAAAGACTACTTCATTCATATTATTTCTGTCACGTTGCTCAGAATGATATTATTCACACCCATTTTTAAATTTCCACTCTGTCGATAATTGGTACCACCACATGTCGATGATTGGGTTTTCTCATTTTCTAGTTGTCGATCATTGGGACATCTGCCTTGTCTGTATTTTATTCAATTTTAATTATTTTACAGTATACGAATTAGTTTCTTATGTTTGTTCATTCAAATATAACATACATAGAATGGGAAATTCAGGAAATTCAACAAATTCTACTTATATTTCAACTCGGAAATCATACTTTCTTCGCAAGATCTCACTATAGTGTCGATAATTGGGACATTTACCTTACTATTCCTAGAATCGTGTTGCGACAGTCTGTCATTTGTCCGGAAATATTATTAAAATTATAATTATAATAAAAAATATTCATGATTATTACAATTTGGAGGTTCTGTTCTAACAAACGGCTGAATTGATGATTCATCTGTGACTTTGACTATATTCGAAGGCATTGATTCTTCTGAAATCAAGAACACCTACCCGAAAATGAAAATATTCAGATACCAGATTGTTAAATTATTCCAATACAGTCGATTTATTATTATTATTCTTATAGTCATCCAACAACTGAATCCAACTTCAAAAAGTTCGTATTACAATCTCTTCTTTCAATCATCTGCCCAATTACCTCCAGACATCCCGCGAATCAAGTCATTAATGAAATCTTCAGGCATATCTTTCCATTCTTCCTGAAGAGCTGAACTCAATTCTCGAAAAGTTGATTTGGCTTTGGCGATTGGATATTGCTCCACCCAAGTTATCCCATGCGAGCTCAATTGGATTCATGTCCGGTGAGTTTGCTGGCCAGTTCATTCTCTGGATATTGTTCTCTTGAAAAATGTTCAAATGCAATGTGGTACGTTACTCCGAGGAACTGAACCCTTCATTGTTCGTTCTACGATATACTATGAAAATTTAAGATGATTTTGTTGTGCAAACTAATCGATAATGAAGGCAAAATGAATTATCAACCGACCAGACGGTCGTTATCGAAAATAGTCAAAACGTATGGTGTAATATTCAACAAATCACAATGACAATTGACTATTTGAGGCACGTTCAAGTGCATAATGGATAACATGATGGCGGAATGGGTAAAACCCATCACCATAGCTCCCAAATCTGCCAATTGTGAAGGTGACCCTCATGAAATCGAATAATCCGGAAAAAGTGCTATGAGAACTCGTAATGAAACTGACAATCCCTAATGGCACCAGAAGGTCAGTTACTAAACACTGCGTTAGGGGGAATTGTTCCAGTGAAAACTCATCTGCTATATCACAATGAATAATAATAACCGTTCTTTATTTGCCCTCGACCGAAGTCCTTCATTGTTCTGTGAATTTTATTCGAGTTCAGACACCATCCCCTTCGAAAAATCTACGAAATAATTCCGACAGCTTCAACTTTGTCCAGATCGCTGTCCCATAATCCGCTCAAATCCCTTTATTGCATCCAGCTTTTGACTGCAAAAGCCATAAATCTCTCCATCGCCAATCAACAGAAATTGCTTCGTTCTGGGCAACGTTATACGTATTGGCGCCAGATGGGATTTATAGTAGCGCGATACTGAATCGCGCAATAATATATCGCCTATCGCTCGTGCGCTAATGGAAGTTCTCCTTTTATCAGTGTAATTTCTCACGGGTATGTTTTACATTCAATTCTTCATAAAATATCAGCAACTGAATTTCGGACATCATTTTCCGAGTCTAGTAGCATCAAATGTGTGAACCTGAGTAGTTGTGATTAACTCTAAGAACCCTGTTCTTTGGACGAAAAACAAAACCAAGAATTAACAGATCCCGTTTCCCTATATTCCCCTGATAACATAAGTTAAATTTGTTTCAGACAAATCCCAAGAATCAACCCCAATCCCAGAAGCACCAAGTTGACTATACGAACCCGAATCCTACCTTATTCTAGGGCTCGTTTCTAGACGATTCTAAGCCAGGAGGGTCTACGAATAGTCGAAGACCGACCTAATAAGCAATGGCATCGAGTTGTGAGCGAATGAGAGAACGACGTGTTGACTATGGCTCTATTGACACTCAGAGTCCTTGGAAACGGGACAGAATACTGTCGGCACTACATGCAGGCCCATATCTATGGGGGGGCAAGCAGGGCGCTTGGCCCGGGCGCCAGCTTGAGGGGGCGCCAAAATCAACCAGCGGTTAAATGTTTTTAGTTTTAATTTGCTCTAAAAAATTTAATTCCATAGTGCTAAAATCGAAACAGTAGAATAGAAACATGATAAATCACCGGTATGCCAAAAATCTTCTGAATTATTTGATGCGCCCCCCCCCCCGACATTTCAGTCCTGCTATCGTTTTTTAGCACAACACCCTCAGTGTAACTTTTGTAATTCAAAAGGCAAGGAAAAAGGGTGAATAGTTGGATTCACAACAATTTTCCGGTTTTCAATCGACTAAGCTATTATGTAATCGGCAGAGGTTTTTTATGAATTGATAACTTCCTGATGGTTGAACAAAAAATCATGGAAAGTTTTTGGTGACGATGAATTCTATGGATTTAGTTTACCCAAAAACTGCTCAACGCGCCGCTATAGAAATCATAAATTCACAAAATACCCCATGCTTGTTGGTATTTTCTTCAATCGTTAAAAAATGATCGTTTTGTTTTATTGGCGGTTTTTTTAGGAGGCTTTTTTGATTTCAGTAATTTTTATTCATTCTCCAACAAGGGTATTTTTTTCGAGAAAGGGATAAATATAGAATCTTCTAATGTTTATTCCCATTCAAGAGATAGAAGTATTCGAGTTCGGACTTCAAGGTCTATTATTATTCATATTTTATTTTAATGAATTTCATTTATCAAGCGTATGTATATATTCGTTTTCATTTTGTTATTACTAGTTGATTCGTCTTCATTTATTATATTTATTCCTGTTCTTTCTTCATAATATAATAATATATTATATAATAATATATATATAATGTGGTTTGCTTCAAAGACAGTTGCCGTTGAAAAAACTGTAATTATTGGAATTTTCTGCCTCGAACTTTATTCAAAAATTGAAGTGATGGGTGATAACTCAAGTATTCCTTATAATTCAATGTTTATTTTATATCAGTTTAAACTGACCTATTTGTTCTGAAACTTTCAGGTCAGATTGGTTGCTGATATCTTGAAAAAAGTCTATTTGTGAAAACTCCATCATAGTGATTTTAGCGATTGAAATCAGATTGAATATTCGAATCGAATGAAAATCAACATGAGATCAATGTTAGAAATATCACAGTCATAATTGTAAGTATATAATTGAAAATTATATAGATTTATTATTCATAAAAAAATTTCTATTTGCTTTTCTGCCTGAGATTCGGACAGTTGTGGTTAGAAGAATTGAGGACATAATTGGGATATTAATAAAATCAAATGCAGAATATACAGAGAATCAGCAAATATTCCTTTTTGAAATTTTTTCATTAGTGATTAATGTTCCAATTACTATAAGATGAGTGTTTTCAAAGAAATGAAATAAAAAGGGCATGTCAGTAACAGAAAACCTTCGTTCCTAACAAACTTTCTCATTTAGTCACATGATTACTATATTCTGGACCTTTTCCTCTCATATACTTCCTCATTAAGTTTGGTGATTACTTGTTTTGGAACGACCCCACGCGTCCCATCCCTAGATCCATATAAATCAGTGTACTGATTCATTATAAGTGTAATAAAATTGGAATAGATTTTTTCTGAAACACTCAATTCTGAATCTGAATATGCATTCAAATATTTCCTGAGAAGTCTCAGTATTTCTTAGAAATATGAGGATGACACGCGTTTGGACGTCCCGAAACAAGCAATCATAAAGAAGTTTGTGGGAGTGAAATGACCCAAAACAAGTTATGATCTGGCCTGAGGAATAGGTTCGGTTTTTTGTTCCTGTTATAATTTAAGTATGTTTTAGTTATTCAGTATTACATATCAGATGACATTTATTTTGGTATCTTCAGCACAATTATATAATTTTTGATATTTTACAAATATATACCTAATATTTAGATGTATCTTCTGTAGGTTCAAACAATCATTTCTGATAATGACGAATTGTTACATTGTAGTTGCCTGCACATCTCCAACTTTAGGAAACTATCTGAAATCTATTTTCCTCAATTCTCCCATTATAACAAGAACGATTGACAATAACTTCGGTAAGCATCAAAAAAGAAGTTTCAAATAAGCGATTTAGAAATCCTAGAAAAAATAAAAACCCAACTCGTTTGTCTATTTCAATACTGAATTCATTGCGATCTGCCATCTTTTATAAACGAGAGCAGGAATTTTCATATCTCCCTCCCGAAGAACCGACGATGCGAATACAAATGTTCCTGTTATTGAGAGTTCCCCAATATATACAGCTTCAATAATGTACCCCGCTTCACGTATCGCTCAGCTGGCTGCGCAGCGTGGACGTCGGCGTCGTCTATAAAAACGGGGACGGAGAAAAAGCGCGCCATTAGACGCTTCACGTCCAAAGCATCCCCCGGCTTATTCTCGTGCTGGGAAAACCTGGAGATGAACCTCAGATATGGTACAAGTTGGTCGAAATACAATGTGATACAATGGTGGTGGTTAAGTTTTTAATCGGAATTGTGCGCGAATATTTTCGAAAAGTGTTGATTATTTTTAGGATTTGAAATCTATCAAATTAATTTTTTTTTATTACACAATGCTTAAATGCAATTCTGACGTGATTCTTTTTATGATGCTCATTTTTCATGGAACCTATTCGAATGTGCTAGACTGAAATATTTTCTTGGTGATTGCACATATAAAGAAAGGCTTGACAAAACTGGAGATATCTGAATTTCAATACAGGGAGTTAGAGCAAAATGAATAGAACAGCACGGTTATCTATATCTATATGCTATCAACTATAATATTCTCTCTTCTTTGTTTTCGAGTTAAAAATTAGAATTGGAATTCAAGCCGTTTCTGTTCAAGCTGCTATAAATAAATAACAAAATCATATAGAAAGATTTTTCTATAGCCAGCCAATGACGTACTATGACGTCCTCCCTATGTTGTGCCACGACGTCGTGGTTCTTCTTGGGGAAAAAATCATTCAGAATGACTTGGGGAGAATCACAATTTTATTTTCGTTACTAATTCTTAGACCGTTTCTATGAACAAGTGAGAAATCATAAAGAAGGAGGTATCTTCTTGCCGAATTATGAACGTTATAACCCTTCCCAACTAAAGTCATACCTATCATTTTTCAAATGAATCACGAAACACCCTAACATTGAATTGTTCTATTATCCCCTACAAGATTATTGAAAAAGTGTAGTATACTCATATGATAAGTCAATCAGTTAGGTAGGAGTTACGGTTAATTCTACTCTAATAGTAGAAGTAGTCATAAATGAAGAAAAAAATGTAAATGATTGTGATCAATTTAGTTTTGTGAGTGGGCTCTGTTTGATGTGATTATTTGTTTGACCCAAATTGTTAATTTCCTATTTTTGTACGAAATTTTAATTCATATGTGATGTACTCATAATTTGTGTCATTAAGTTATGTTATGTGTGGATACTTTAGTGGGTTTCATACCTGTCTGTATCTCATATTATATCAAATAAATAAATAAATAAATAGACAAATTCAAAATAGTATAAATCCTAATAATCCTAATTATACAAGGCTCACAGATTTCTGTTGATGAGACTAGAGAAATGATATCAGATTTTGTCACTTGAAGAAGAGATATAATGTTTCCAGGCGTATTTGGTATCATCAGCATCCCACATCTCTCAAACAAAAGATCTCCATAAAAAATCACATGAAAAAAGAACTGCCAACATCCTTTTTCATTCCTTGAGATTGTAGCTAGAGAAATTATATCAGATTTTGTCTCTTGAAGAAGACATATACCGTTTGCAGACGTATTTGGTATCATCAGCATACCACATCTCTCAGACAAAAGATCTCCCTAAAAAAAATTACATGGTAAAAAGAACTGCCAACATCCTTTTTCATCCCTTGAGATTGTAGCAGTGGCCTTAAATCAGCGCTCCTATGCTGGCTTTTTCATTTTGAATTTATATTTTATACAGGGTGAGTCTTTGACTAGTACATATATTTTAACGGGACATTCCTGAGGTCAAAAGAAACACTTTTTGTCTCTACCATTTCTTCCGATTTCGCTCTGTTGGAAAGATACCAGCTGTTGAAAAATCCTCAAAAAATTTAATTTTCGGATATATCTTGTGAACGAATTCATCGAATGAAATGATTTTCAGAATATAGGTTCTCATTAATGTGGCAAATCTTTTACGAATACAAAGTTCAACTCACATGTTTTATTTGTTTCGTTATGACTAATATATACCATTCCATTTCATAATTATAGCAGAAATTCTATGATCTCGACCCTTGAAAGTGAGTTGAATGTTTACTGAATATTTGGTCATTTTGGAAAACAAAAGTATTTTTCGTGAAATCTCGTGAAATTCTCACTCTTCGAGTAATTAATGATTTAAAAAAAATTATATCAGCGAAATTAAAAAAATTGGTTACTTTGGCTGAATATAATTCTATTCAGAAGATTCGCAGAATTATATGTATATGATTTGAAAATATCCTCGATATGGCCTCCGCGAAAGCAAAGAATTGTTTGTACTTTTTCTCGGGAAGAGTAACATTTTGATTCATAGCAAATGGACAAAGCAATAAGGAATCATTTGATAAGGTGCTTAGTTTGACTTAGGTTCTACACAATGGGAAAATTGAGCTTCGAATGAGTTTCCAACATTATATAATATTTTTGGGGTTATTGGTTCACTTTCTTGAAATTCACTGGCGTTAATATTAGATTGTGGGCGATTGGCAGTTTTCACTCAAGTATTATAAATTTTTGTAATCCTCTCATAGAGAATAACCCAAGAATGCAATAATGTATAGGTTTTTCCATTTGAACCAGTCGAAGGGGTGACCACACATGGAGAAGAGAAGGGTGCCAAAGTTATAACGTATTCATATGATAACTATTTATATTTTTATCTTGAATAGCACAAGGAAAAAACGGTCTAAGTCCAAAATTTGGCAAACTCTCTTATAATATAATGAGTCCTCCCAATTTACGAATAACCGTTCTAAGTTCGATAGCCAGCAAAGGCGAGGACTTGATTTATTCATGTTCATTTTTAGTTTGAAGTTGATGTCTCACAGTAACGACTGAAAGTTTTTGAAAAGGCTAGAAGTAAACCATTACGATTTCATGTTTCTCGCCTAGACAGAGTTTCTATATGCCACCTGTAAGACGCAGTGCCCGTTTTTCACAATATCAGTAAGATAAATATGCATAAGTCGTGAACATTCAAGAACAATAGACAACAGAGAAAATTATAACGGAGCAAGACAAATTTTCATTAGTGCTGGGCCACACTTGACTGGGAAGAGATCTATGAAATTCGTTTACAAAGAAGCTATTCCGGTGGTGAAGAAAAATACCTACATCAACAGAAGCTAAAAGAATTCGTTGCCGACAAACACTGACATTCACTGATTGGGGTTGCAGACGTTTGATAACAACAGGAGTGATGATGGCTTTGATTTGAGTTAGTGATCATTTTTTGCCCATAACTGAACCATTTTTTTTTCTCTCTGCAGAAACTATGAGGAAAGAATTCTTATCATAGATGAGAAACCTTTTGCTCACAATGTTGATGACGACAGTATAACACATCTTCATCCACATTTGTCAACAGGTTCAAAAACCGATATGATGATGTGCCCATCATCTCTAGGTTTTAATTTCATTTCCTGTTTTTTTTTCTCGTTGTTCATTTTCTATTTTAATTATTGGGGGTTCATAGGTTGGACATTGACCCTTCTTAGTTCTAAAATAAAATTTTTTTTATATCTCTCAAAGCACATTTCTTGATACATTTTCAAATTGATAAATTAATGGCTTGCAGTGTAACTCGGATTCATCAACAAATTTCATTAAATGGTCAGAATGACAATTCTCGTAATATGTCTTAGTTTTTGTTCCCGAAAAATATTCTGTTTTCTTGTGTTATAACATGTTTGGTTTATCTATGGGAGATGATTGCCTTTCATTGGGGTCCCGTAGCGGTCTTCAAACATCTGAAGTGCCGAAAAATCATCACCTGGAAGGTCGTATCTGGTTTGAAAAAACCCTCACGACCAAAGAGCAACAATTTGTGGATTTTGAATTGCAATATCGAAGGAATTTCGAGAGACAAGTGTGATTACGTCTCCAAATTAGCTGATGAACATGGTATCAAAGAGATTCTTCTGCAAGAAACCCACACGGCAACAGAATCGTCGTGAAAGAGGACAGTTGAAGTTATGTATTAATTGATTTTTTACAAGTTCAGCTTGTTATGTTGAAAAATTATCAGTAACGTAACTTTAAACAGATTCGGAAAGGGAAATTTATGGAGTTTTTTTTTTCATTTCTTTCAAATTTTGTGACATTTCTGTCATGAATATTTATAAATCTCCGAACATTATTTGGCCAAGAAATCTTAATGTTGATGTTTTTTAAAGTAGCAAATGCATTTCCAAAATGCCTTCGATTTATTCTTTCTGCTTTTGTCTTTTTTCATTTCAGATTAAGAATTACGAGTCGTTTTGGAAGAATCTGTGTATCCGAGACCATCGAAGGATACAATGAAGATGATCACACTGATGTCTTTCAAGATTTTCCTGATATTTTATGTTATTTTGTTTACGGGGAGGCAGGTTTTTTCGGCTGAGGTTTTTTCCCCTGGCTGTATAGTATCGTATGATACAAGTGTTGATAGTATCGTATGATTCTATAGTATCATACAAAGAATGTTATGATACCCCGTTTTTTTTTTACCTCAGCTTAGGTACTTTTTGTTTCAACATTTATTGTATTATTTTAGCTCTCTTTTTCATAAGAATATATATATATATATATATATTAAATGGTTGTTCTCTCATGAAAAATTTTCAAGAACTATTCAAAATTGTTATGCGGTGGAGAAACATCCACGCGAGGAGAAAGAAATTCCCTCGTTTCCAAGAGTTATCTTCATATAGAAATAGCGGCACTAATGTTTTTTTTAAACGACGAACTCACCTTTAACGGCGTTCAATTTATTCCCCACCATCTGCTTCGCTACAAATGCCGCCATTTCGTCTGCTTATCTGAAAAAAAAATTAATTCGTTGTTAGTATGAGTTCAGTTCATTTAAACTAAAGGGATGAAAAATATACAGGGTGTTAGGGGAAGTGAGTCCAACAAACTTCAGGAGGCATTTTTCTTGAATTTCCTTGCGCTAATACTTCCTTTATGAGATGAGATACTTATGTTTTTCGAAGTCATTCATAAAGTAGTTCATACGTAGTTTCTGATATGAAATATGAAATGCATCAGTGACTTTAATTCTGTGGCAAATCTGTTCACTCGGCGACAGTTTGTACTAATAAATGTTTCCAGAATATCTCAGTTTGACTCGGTTGTCCTGGTTATATCCAATTATTGTTTGTAAGTATTCTTTACGGCATAATTCGTTATTTGTCAAATTTATGATACAGTCAACAGCTCTGCCAACCAAGATTTCTGATTGCAAAAGTTACCAAATGATATTTACGGAGATATTTCATTAATTTCAATCAAAATCCAGCGAATTACAGAAAAAAATGTATGATACTCGTACCGAAAATTCGTAATAACAATCGTTCTTTTAAAAATTATAACAATAAGAGAAAATAACTATGATACATAAATAGACGCAATATTCATGAAAGTTTTAGGAATTTTTCTCTCCGTTTCTAGACCAAAAAACAATTCGAAATTTGTTTAATATTTAAAGAAGGTCTGTGCACTAATTCATCAGAGGCAACATCCTTTCAAAAATTGTTGACTCACAATGAAAAGAAAAATTGCCATTCGAATGATCAAACTCTATTATCAGGCAAACTTTTGAAGTCATGAAAAACTGCAGAATAGGCAAGATTCTTTATTTTATCAATTGGCATTTGTCAAATTATGGTGACCATATTCATATATTAATACCAAATGATATGATGGTGACGTTGATCTATTTCATCTCGTAATCTTATCAGTTCTTTCCTCAACAAATTACTACAACAAAGATCCACAAGCTCTTCTCCTGAAATTATCTGGTTCCGTAATCCGAATTTTCCTGTCATTCCAATCCAACATGTTTATTGTATTAGAACACAAATGATCTGCAATTCCGATCTACCAATATCTCTCTGTCTTTTTATGAATTATTTATGTTAACATTCTCTTATCCCTGAAAGTTTTTTGTTTCTGATTATTTTTGTTTCAGGGGCTGGTAGAGGCAATCCTAAAAAATTTCAGAAGAATGCAGACTTCGCCCATAATATATTTCAATAGATATCTGAACTGGGATGAAGCTACAACAAATCTTTGAAATTCGTTTTATCTCAAATTTTCCTGGTAAATCTCCTCAGAAACACGTTAACAAGCTCTTAGTAACCAAACTTATATGTTTATAATGGGATCTTCTAGGGTAGGTTCCACAAATTTCGAAAAGTTTGATTGACAAGAAAGTTGGCACACTTTTCAAGAGCCTATAACGATCTGATTTCATTGAAATTCATTTCAATAGATCATTCGAGAAACATAAAATATAAAAAAACAGTTTGGAAAAAAAGATCATTCGCCAATTATTTTCATCAGAATAAACCAAAAATTTCTCAAAAACATAAAAGATCATTTTGATGAGTGCATAAACAAAAACATAAAACGATTGTTTAAAACAAGAAAAGATCCAGAAAAAAATGCAACATGTACTCTTACAATAAAATTCGTCCAAATCGAATTAATGCCCAACATGAAAACTTCTTGATGGAAATGATAATAAGGAATGAGGAACAATACAAAATGGACATCAAATATAGAACAAGTTATCCACATACATACAACATATTTATCAACATAAAATAAAAGGCACAAATGGGAATATAGTAAATTGGGAGTCTATAATATTGGATATCTACTATACTAAACCGAACATGCATATAATTTCGGGTGGTGTTTGTTTCTTTCCAAGTATCCAAGTCCTTCGCCCCTCCAATGAATATTTTATATGATTCAATATTTTCACAAGTTCATTTAATTCTAAAAAAAACTATAATGTGTTCTCGAATAAATTGACTTCGAAATTATTCAATTGGAAAATGAGCCCGTTTCGTCAAACATAGACTTTCCCTGTATTAAAATGACTTACGCTTTTGCCGAAAAAACACTAAATAACCTTTAATAATGTTATGAAATATTTTGGGAGTGAATTCTAATTTGAAAACTCAGGATTAAATTTCCATACTTTCGATTAGAATATTTCAATACCGTAAATAAATATATTTCATAGACTCCGGTAGAAATGCAAAAATCTCGAGGCAAATACTTCTCCATCATCAACAAAAAGTATTAATAATAATAAAATGATAATTATATAATAATAAATTTATTCCAACATAATCCCCAAGTAGAGTGTAATATAATACCTAAGCTTGAAGTTCCGTCCACTCCGTAGAACGGAAACACATCTAAGCAGTGAGTGCTTGTGTTATGTAGTTTCCACCCCGGTACGACAAATATACAACAATTGTGTATTTTCTTTTCAACTTCATTCAGTTTTGCGAATACTTCTTATATTACTATACTATGTATAATCGTTAAATCATTTATTGTTACTTCTGACACAGCCTCTGCAATACTCCTCACAACCTCCGTTTCCACCCTATCCTGCTCATCTAACACTCCTAATAGCTCGAACATACCTTTCCCAAAAATATTATCGCGCATTAAAAAATAAGGCACTAGCCGCAGGCACCCCAACATTTATTTCTCTACAGTTTATTATTCGCGTCACATAACATAACCCCAAAAATATTCACGCTAAATTCATTCTCTGAAAAAAACAAAATACAAGAAAACTATTGCAACAGAATAATCCAAATCACTCGCCCTATGAATCTTCCTGATCTGGTTGTTCATCTTGACAATCACTTTTTCATTGTGTGTCCTTATATTTGACAGATTCAGGCGTTTTGTTGCTTCATCCATAAGCTGCAGTGTCATAGCTTCATGTCATATTTCAGTGCTGTTGCTTTTTTTGTAGTTCATCATTATGACATTTTGATTTCAAGACGTTTTCCTGTTTTTCCTATTTTCGTTCATGTTGAGAAGTAGTTTATGCTATTTTTATTTCATTGATTATATAATTTGTATATTTTTTTTCTGCATGTTTTCATTTATCTATGTTTTCTACTATCACGAAAAAATGATGCCTGAGCCCGTTCATATGTTTTCAAAATTATTACTAGGTATGACCTCCCATCTAGATAAAGAAGTCCTAATTTCATGTCGAAATCGACGATCGTAGTAGAACTAACGATATTCCCGCAATAAACAAACTGAGAACACACCGATTGAATTGTTTTGATATTCATTATTTCACCTGACACTCGAACGCTTTAATCTCTCCCGACCTGTAACAATAATGTGAAACGAAAATGATTCAACTGTCCGAAATTAGTAATTAATTCTACCATTCCATTATGTCGATTTATATTTCAATTTGGTCCGAATGCACTGTTTCATTTCTGGCTGAAGTTTTTTTATTCAATCCAGCTGTTTGCCCAACAGATGGGCATTCACGTAAATTAATTATTTCATATACCCAAAAAGTAGATATTTCGAAATGAATTGGTAGTTCGGTTCAGAGGGTGGATGTTCACATCAAAATATGGGAATTTCAATTAATATTCATAATTGACATTAGAGGTGAATCGAGTGCAAATGGGTTGGTTGAGCTTCACAACTACAAATTGTTCAAATATAGAGAAAAAAGTTCAATTCATATGCAAGCACAACTATATGAAATGTGTATCGTTTACCAATTATTTGATATTCGGAATAGTGCGAGAAGAATAATCAATAATGATATCAAAATAGTGTAATTCATACATTTTTCACGATTTCGCCTAAACTATTGGCAACATTGTAATGAAACTTCATACGAATACCTAAGTTTTGGAAGCTGATACATCCTGTGAATGAATTTTTATGTCTGACTGTCATAGAGGGCATACCAAATAGTATTGAACATAACTTTTTCAATATTAGATTTATTAAGCAAAATTTTAAGTAACATAAACATTATTTAATTTCACACCAAAAAGCCAAGCGAAGCGCAGTGCTGGGGCCGGGGCACTACCTATATTTTCGTCGTATTTTTGAACCCTCCTAACTTGGGTTTGGAATATGGTAGATGAACAAAAGGGATATAATGCCATTAGCAAACTTATCAAACATGCAAATTTTCAAGTGCACAGCCCCTACACTTCAGATTTTATAGATATCTAAAAACTCCAGATTTCGTCACTCACTCACTGATGATCATAAAAATTGTTAGGGTAGTTCCCGCTGTTCTATCAAGTTGAAATTTGGTATGTGAGCTAGTTTCAGTACACAAACAACGATATAATTCTTAAAATTGAAATTTTCATCCTCTAACCCTCAGAAGCAGGGGATGTAAAAGTTTGTATGAGGCTTCCGCCAATTTTGATGCGAGTGGTCTGAAAATTGATATATACATACGGAGGACTGCTTGTTATAAATGTAAAAAAAAAATTCAAGAATTTTCAGGAAAAATTGGCCCCACATTTTGAATAACCTCAACCACAGTTTATATTGTGTAATTTCCCGTCGTGATCATTATATAATGATAGGATTCTTTATACAATGGTTGTGATGGCAGCTCTCAATTACATCGGCAATGCAGCTTGAGCCAAAGTAGGTAAAGGTATATTTCTATACTTCGTACATTGTTCATCAATTAGTTTGACTGAAATAGATCTCGCAAAAATTATATTTTAATTAATTATTATTCGGGAAAGAAAGAACAAAATGAAAGGATTTTGTCATAAGCAACGTACAAAAAGAATTGAAATCCAACCAAAAACATTTTCATGTAAAGTATTGCCAAGTCAAGGCCGTATTTCTAACATTGTCAAAAAGATATAAGATCTCATGTGGAGCCAAGCTGCTAACTCTAAACTCTTAAACTTCACGAGTTCTTATTTCACAAACTCTATGTCTTGGTAAAAATAAGTGATTTGACCGTTTCGTAACTATAAGAACTAACTATAACAAAAAATTTATGACCAGCGAATGAATTTTTCACCTTACGAGAGAGAAAAGGCCAAGTCACTCATTCCGACCAAGGCATAGAGTTTGTGAAATATGGACTTGTGAAGATGAAGAGGGTAGAGTTAGCAGCTTGGCTCTACATGATATCTGATAACTTTTTGACAATGTTAGAAATACGGCCTCGTCGAGTAATATTTCACATGAAAATGTTTTTGGTTTTATCTATTAATTTTAAAAACGGTTGGAAGCCAGCTAGGAGTTCATCAAAACTGTGTAATCCAAGGTACTTAAATCGCAAGATCGAGGAGGCCAATGAATCGGAGCTTCGTCGACCAACCAATAATTCGGAAAATGGTTACTCGACTAATTACAACACCTTCTATCAGAGTGCAGTAAAGCTCCATCGTGCACACTTATTAAAAATAATTTTATCAATACTTCATACTAGCATCAGTTATTACTTCATAATTTTTAATTCAAAATATTCCGAAAACGGAGCACAGTACCTACCGAGTTTTATCTTGAGACCTTTTTGGTGTAATAATAAAATAATACAATAAATGTTGAAACAAAAAGTACCTAAGCTGAGGTAAAAAAAGAACGGGGTATCATAACATTCTTCGTATGATACTATAGAATCATACGATACTATCATCACTAGTATCATACGATACTATACAGCCAGGGGAAAAAACCTCAGCCGAAAAAACCTGTCTCCCCGTAAAAAAATAACATAAAATATTAAATATCAGGAAAATCTTGAAATACATCAGTGTCATCATCTTCATCTTATCCGTTGATGAGATCGGATAAACAGATTTTACCCGAAACGACTCGCAATTCTTAATCTGAAATGAAAAAAGACAAAAGCAGAAAAGAAACCGATTATTCAGAATAAATCAAATGCATTCAAGAAATGCATTTGCTACTTTAAACAAACATCAACATTCAGATTTCTTGGCCAAATAATGTTCGGAGGTTTATAAATATTTATGACAGAAATGTCACAAAATTTGAAAGAAATGAAAAAAACTCCATCAATTTCCCCTTTCCGAATCTGTTGAAAATAAATAAATGATATTCAAGTTCACTTGAAATTTCGCTTGATAAACCTAATATTGAAACAGTTGTGTTCAATACTATTTGGTACGAATCGTGTAACTAGAGTCCCCTATGAGTAGAGTATCAGAAATAAAAACAAATTCATTGAATATATCAGCTTCCAAAACATATTCTTCATGAATAACCATGTATAACATTCAAATAATAAGACATCCTGTTGGAATTTTCCTGCTTATTTTCGGTTCTAAGCTGATGTTATACAGGATGTCCTAGGAATAACTGTACATACTCTTACCAGAGATAGAGTTGGACTAGGTGATTACTGATTGACTATAAAAAATTAATTTCTGGATTTCCCTAGAAAGCTACAGGGTCATTTTCCAACTTCATTGAAATACTTAGAACATCATAAAATCCAAACTTTTTGACGAATATTATTGAAACTTGGGAGGTTATTGGCACACGTTTAGGTCGAGTCAGAAAGATATCCATGATTTCATTATTCCAGGGCCGGACTCATTAACCTTCATTTAAAGTGTTCAGGGTAAAACAAACACTTTTTATATCGAATTACAAATAATTGATTTGCTTTTTATAAGGGAGCTTAATTATGCTTCCATTTGTGGTATCGCTTAAACTTGTCACATCAACAATTATTTTTGTATGAATTTTTGAATTTGGATAAGGTTCGAAAAATTGAATTTATTTACCTGAACAGGACTTAGTCATTTTGTGGAGGTCGAAAATAAATACAAAATTTCCTTAAAAAAGTTACTGAAGGTGAGAAAGACTATAATAATTTGTTGATATCCTGGGTGACCACCTCAGACGCCGATCTCATTGCGATCGAGTAAATGAAGGTATATTTCGAAAAAAAAAATTGGAAGTGTTTAGGGTATACATAAGCATATTTCAAAATTATTTGTATGTATACCGGGTGTTCGACAACAAAGATATTGACCAAAGTGACACTTCTTCCAATGTAAAAACCTCTAACTGAATTAGTAAATCGCGGAGTAACTCCAGATTTCAAACCGCTAGATTATTTTTATGGGGAAAATTGAAGGATATGGTATATTCTGATGAAATCTAGTCAAGAGAACAACTGATGAACAGAATTATCAACTGTTGCGATATTCGAGAAATAATGGCGACATGATTCGCAAGGCTGTATCCAATTTGAACATTCGGCAAGAGAAATGTATACAAGCCAATGGTTTTCATTTCGAACCACTTCTGAAATAATGTTGACTCAGCAATTCATTCGTTCCTATTTTCATTTTTATTAGGTACTCTTTACTGTATTTTAGTTTCTTTCATTTGTTATTGTTTCGTTATGGAATGTGCTTATTAAAGCTCTGAACTCTTTTGAAAATTTTCTACTAATATTTCCGCATTTTATATTCAAACATGAGATTTTCAGTTCTCTTCATGGTAAAAAATTCAATTTTTCGAACTTCATCCAAATTCAAAAATTCATAAAAAAATAATTGTTGATGTGACAACTTTAAACGATACCACAAATTGAAGCATAATTCAGCTTCTTTCTAAAAAGCAAATCACTTATTTGTAATTCGAAATACAAAGTGTTTGTTTTACCCTGAACACTTTGAATGAAGATTCATGAGTCCGGCACTGGAATAATGAAATAATTAATATCTTTCTGACTCGACCTTAGCATGTGTGAAGAACCCCCCCAAGTTTCAATTATATCTGTCAATAAATTTGGATTTTATGATGGTCTAAGTATTTCCATGAAGTTGGAAAATCACCCTGTAGCTTTCTAGGGAAATCCAGAAATAATTTTTTTACAGTCAATCAGTAATCACCTAGTCCAACTCTATCTCTGGTAAGAGTATGTACAGTTATTCCCCGGACACCCTATATGCTCTTAAAAATATGGAACATATGAAATAAAAACAAGATGCAGCATCCGACACGAGCTTGACGACATGATCGATGGCTGTCAGCCGTTTCCCCGCGGCTCTCCCGACGTCGTAAAGACGAGAAGTCCGAGACGTCTATCTCCCAGCCTGCAGCAATTTCGGCGCCGGAATTGGGTTCCGCCGACGCTCCTCGTATCGGAAACGGCTTCTTATCAATTCTTTTTTACTGTAACGGAGGTTGCGTTTTCCCCGCTAACTAGTTATTGAAGACGAACGCGATTTGCGCGAAATTATGTACGAAGGAACGATTTTGCGCTCATTGAAACGTTTTTATTGCCTTCACAGGAGATTATGTTGCCTGCGAATACCGCGAAAGGACTTATGCGCCAATGGAAAAAGTTTAAGGACATTGAGAAGATCAATACGAAAGTGGCGAAGCCTTTGAGATTGTATGAAGAAAAAAAGAACTCATTCAACAAATTAGACTGCATTGGATAAAAATATTCTCACTGGATGATGTATAGAATATTATACTGCCGCTCGAGAGGTTTCCAACCAAAAATATTGAAACAAATGGAGTACTGAATATTGAGATCAATTTCAGAATTTGTTGTGCCCCAACTTTCACATAGATAACTTCACGTGTCTCATGTTTCATCTTAAAACTGTTTTCAAGTGCTTATTTCGTGGATATCGGTGTTTTAATATTGCTGAAAAACTTGTCCTTATTCTAATTCTCTGAAAACTATCGGAATTGAAATTTTCATAGTCGTGTTTGAGGATTCGCTCGTCACAGTGTGAAATATTATATTGAACGAACTGAAAATTCAACAGCAGTTTTTACTTTGTGGAATGATGTAGTCTACAACGAAATATATTTTAAATTAATGAATCTCCCTGATAGCATGTTGAACTTTCTGACCAGCCTAGTCTGTAGACTACATCAAGATTACAGGGATTTATCTACTCTGAAACATCAGTAGCGATAATCACATATATTAAGTATGTGAGGGATACTGTCAGGGAAAAACTCACGAAGGTGAAACGCTGACAACCAGAATCAGAGAACCAAAGTTTGCGTCTATGAAATACCATGTGAATGCGGCAGATCCTACATTGTAGAAACTAAACGCCCTCTGAAAGTCAGAATCAAAGAGCACCAAAGACTAGCTCAACTGGGAGAAACAGATAAATCCAGGTTAGCCCAACACGCTTGGAACGAGGACCTCAACGTCAAATGGGATGAAGCTTCCATAATATCAAAGGAAGAAGGTTGGAGAAGAAGGAAACTGAAAGAAGCAGCTTTCATGGCAATAATTCCTAACCCAATCAGCATGCCTTCTCTGGAAATAAAGAATGTCTGGGTGCCCATACTAAGATCTGAATTGAGGAGGACGAACCCGGCCCAAGGGAGCAGTTAATCCTAACATGACCAGACCTGGCCTAACCCAATCTACTGCGCATACCAGCTGCTCAAGTAGATAAAAAGTCAAGGTGACCTCTACCACAAAAAGTATAATTACTATAATAACTATAATAACTTAAATTGTATAATAATTCCCAGCTTCGGTAGACTAGTGGTTAGAGTGAGTGGAATTTCGGAAATTGCACCTCGGATAACTCGCGTTCGAATCCCCACAATGTTATTGCGAAATTGAAAAAGTATGGAGCGCACAAGTCCAGACAGAACAAGTTTGGCAAAAACTGGTCCTTCTCAGGACCAACAACACCCTGAATGCTTGCCGAAACGTCGGTAACAACCAACCACATAGATAATGGAAATAGCCCAAATAATGTTTCAACACATATATTATCTATAATATATTTAATTATATGATAGTAGTTTCTTTGTCGTCTATTGTCGTCTTTGTTCACCTTCTGAGAAGGATGGGAGATAAGAAGTTTTAACTACATATGTGGTTGTGAAGATAAAATTCCTCGTTCAAATTGCGATCGTATTGTTCTTTTGATGATTATATTATTTTTTATTCGACTAACTATGGATCTGAGAATACCGAAATATCGAATTGCTGATCAAAAAAAGGAAATATATCGGATAAAAAACCCACTTGAATAGGATTGTATTATTTCTTCAGAGTTCCTCTGGACTTCTTACTTCCTGCAGAATCACTTGAATCACCACTAGAAAATTCGATACAATGAGGAGCCACTCATCGGACGTGTTAACAGTTGAAAGCATATAGCTAGAATAGTTTTGGGGGTTAATTGAAAAATCAAATCAAAAAGGATCGTCTCAAGAAATTGCACATGAAATATATAAAATAAGTGAAAATCAAGTTAATGTGCAGTGCAGATAATACGTGATTATTCATAAATAGAAACTAGACAGGTGGAATTAGATTTGATCTATATTATGAAAAATCAAGATTTACCTAATGGGGCCCGCAGACTTCGTTCATTTCCAGCCGTACGAATCGCCACGATTCGAATCGTCGTTCCAAATATCAAGCGTTCCAAATATTAACCGACGACCAATGACGGTTTTCGCCACACACCTCGATTTTTGATAATTTTGGAACGACGATTCGAATCGCGGCGATAGGAACGAATGAAAATGAACGAAGTCGGTGGACCTCATAAGGAATCCAGGAAAAAATGATCAAGTTCTGAAGAATCAAATAGCAGTGAAGATTAACAATAAGTAATTTGAATTCGTCGTATCGTGTTCAAAAAGTGGACTCATTCAACCTTAAAAGTTTTGATTGGACTCACAGAAATTAATGGCAAGTGTTTCATTGCTTTCATGGGCGTCCCCAGCGAGTGGTTTTAAAAATACCCTTCAAAAAATCATGAAATAATAGCATCAAACACAAAAAACACAATGTCCTGATTTCAAACTATTTATTAATGCGGGGCAAAAGCAATCACTCGTCAAAAATATACCAACGGTCTGTGTCATTGTGCTGTACAAAAATTGAATCTGATGATTAATTATGTGAAGGCTCTCCATGAGATCCGAAACACCATGGGTACCACCAAAGATATTATGAACTTATTTCGCCAATCAGTTTAAGGAAAACACTTATACCCAATATTTCAAAACTATGCCAAATAATGAATTACACGTCAAACGACATCAATAGATACATCAAACATAGGCCTGAACACAACAACGACAATGTATCACATTCTGGGGAAACGAACCGTAAGACAATATTCAAACCGTCGAAGAAGATCAAAGACCATCACTCAGTGTATACTGAATTCCGTGCAACTGTGGGAGTGTATACAGCGGTACAACGAAGCGATCAATCAATATTAAGATCGAAGAACTCAAGTCCAATTGCAGACTAGGTCATTCAGAGAAATCCGCCGTCGCAGAGGACACACTGAACAACACAAATCATGCAATAAAATTCGACCCATTGTTGAAAATTGATATCGCTGACTAAATAAGACACCTATTCTATCGCCGAGAGGCACTCCGAATGACTTTTGAGGATTTCAATTCAGCAATACCTCTTTTAATTTTTTCCCTATTGCTTTTTCAGATTTTTTCACATCATCCCGTCGAGATCATCAGGCCTTATTCACTAGTAATTTTCTGCCATTTTCATTGAAGTAATCAAATATCTGCGACAGCGGTGGCTCACCGCCTCGTAAATCAGCATGAAAAAAAGGGGGTGGAGGTGTTAGGTTCCAGATCCCGAACATCCGGTAACATCTGGCCCAACTGGGATTTATAAGGGCTTCGATCATTACAAATGGCGAGAATAATGAAAAAGGCGGCGTCGGGAAAAAACGGATTGACGATTCGAGAGAAAGCGCGCTCCGGGTGAGGTTATTTGATTAGTTGGCAAAGAACATGTGTGTACGTGCAACTGAGTCCTCCCAGTGTAATTAATCTTTTAGCATTCCTTTGTGTTACGCGCGTTGGAGAGGATTTGTCGCTGATGGGAAGCGAACAACGGCGGTATGGGTGGTGGGGAATGTCAAGATGAGGAAATGATTAGAATTCTTGCCATGATTTGAACAGAATCTCCTATTTCTCGAACATGAGTTTCCTTCTTTATTCACCACTAACTTCCCTGAAGCTATCATAAACCTTAGAACAGGAGGATATTTCAATAATAATGATAATAATAGAATAATTATGTCAAAACTTTGAATGACGGTCTGCAGCAAGAAGCGGTTTCAACTCTTCTTCTTTTCAAGATATCTTTAATACTTCTGCCAAATCTTGTGAAGAATTTATACATTACGAGATTAACTACAACCTTGTAGGCGGTGTTATAGTATGACGGATTTGCAAATTTATTGATGACAAAAAATTATCTGTTTCGGAAATATTTGAGTTTATATTCTTTTCAAAAAACTTTCATTATATTTTACCTAATATGATTAAGATATTGTTCAGTGCAGTTTAAAAGAAATGGTTTATATATGCAACAGAAAAAATTTTGCGTACACAAGTTTCGAATAGAATATACGAAGCAGCGGAAAGATTAATAGGTAGTGAATTTCAGTATTTTTAATATGTAATATATTGATAAAAAATACTCAAATATCTCGAAATTCTTTCTTTATATTCATCAATGAGAATGGCTGGAAGGACACTAAATGAGTCAGCTCCAAGATTCACGCCTAAATTGGAATCACCCATTATATTGCCTACGCTTTCTGGCACGCTGATTTTTCAACCATATAAATAAAGTAACCCTTGTAAATGAAGTCTAGGAAATTGAGTATACAACAAAAATATGGAAAATTGACCCCTGCTATTTATAAACATTGGTTCAAATTGTGAAGAATAAACAGATAACACTAGAGAAAGTGATATGAAGATCGCTCAGAATAAGGAATAATAAAGTGGAAAAGATTAAAAGAAAGTGAATAAAAACCATCCCAAATTACAATCTTCGACGATCGATGAAAAATGCATCACAGAGAGTGGTGAAAAAGTGTTTCTGGTGAAACTGGAGGGACCCCTCATAATTTCTGCAAACGAGTAGATTACAACATTAACCTTCTACACAATATCAGAATGATGTTAAATTTTCTCAGTCTATTAAATATATTTCAAATTCAACATCATTGTTAACTTTGAATTTAATCATGGAGTGCCCAGGACTACTAGATGATTTGGAAAGAAATTTATATTTTCAAGAAACAAAAAGAGAAAAGAAGATGGCGAATCGTACACTGAGAGAAATAAATTTGTTTTTATCAATAAAGTATTTATTTCGAAATTATTCATTAACAGACAAATCCACTTATTAATCTTTAATTTATTTATTAACTAACAGATCTTGCCTCTGAAAGAATTCATTCATATGGAACGAAATATTTATTTACACGGTATTTGTTAATATTTAATATATTTGGGTATGATGTATTTCATTTAAACTGCAGTTCTCTTCAAATATAAGATATATTAATTGAAAACATATGTTCATTTGGTAATAAACGAACGTTTGGTTTCTATTACTAAATGATTCTAAACTTCCACCACTCCACGATATGTTTACTCAAAATATAGGATTTATTAACAATGAACAAACCGCATTTGACATGTTTCAGTCATCTTGGCTAGTTAACATAGTTCGGTGGTCGGTAGATTCAACTACCCGACTCCTGCCGATAAATCGCGAAAATCGCGAATGACGCAATCGGATGAAAGGTAAAAATCGAATCATCGATGACCACCGATAGCGAATGAGTTCCCCTTCCAACCCTAACTCCCCAAAGAATTCTTCACGAGCGTCATAGTTCATGAAGAATTAAAACTAACAAACTAACATCGAATTCTGGGAGAGTCGCCAACCGAAGATCAGATGAAATCTTCAACCTTCCCAATGGCACAGTTGGTTACGCATTGGACTAGTAGTTCGAGGGTCGCAGGTTCAAATCCTGCACGGGCTGGACATTATTCCAGAATTCAATTCCGTCTGCAAGGCCATTAATTTTCAATTTTGCTATACAATTTTCAGACGTTAACATTCATTCATAATTCATGCGGTTTGTTAATTATTACTAAATATATTTATTTCAGTCTAATGCGTCTTTATTCGGTATTATTGAATGTTATTATTCATAAATAAATGTGCTATAATATTGAGTGAAGGTGATTTGCGAAAACTTAAATGAAGTCTTCATTTCCATGAAAGAAATATTTATTTGTCGATTTGGCCAATAAATGATTTATTAACTATAACGCATGATCGATAATATCAAGTGAATACTTCTCTCAGTGTATATTTCGTTGTCAGGAAGACTAGAAAATTTCTTACTGATGAATCAGATGTTGAATCTCAATGAAATTGTTTTCTGTCGACATCTTTGATTATATTTCAGAAAAATATTTTCTAGAAATCATACAGATATGCAAGAGGGATACAACAGAAGTAATATACCTAACGCTGAGAAAGTTCGTGAGAATGCAAAGCTTTAACTGATATTTTACGGACTTTGAGTCATGCAAAGGTCATACAAAGGTTCGTATGATATAAAAGAAATAGGAATAAACTTTCTTTGTGTTATATCATTTGTTAAAGGGAATATCTGATATTTATATTTCGTATTATGAATGCAATCTATTCATAAGCAGATGAACAGTCGCAAACTAATGCTGAAAAATCTATATCCCTATTTCAGTATCGTAATAAGTTCATTACAGTACTATGAGTAGTGCTGTAATTAACTCCGGAGATTTTTTCGAGCTCGCGAATATTTTGGACATTATCCCGAGTCAAAGAAAAAATAAAAAAAATTTCCGGATCCTCATTTGACTTCGTGTGGTATTTGGTACGGAATTTTCTCACCAAATTGTATTTGAATATAGACACAATTCATTTTTCGATGTGAAACAACGTCAAATTTCTTCTTCATCAATACTTGCGAAACATAAAATAAAAAGATGTCGCAATAATATTACAATAATATTCTGTCATTATAAATATGAAGAAAATTGGAGTATAATTTGTTGTTGAGGATCCACGAAGAAAAAATAGCACTAGAATTCATCCGTTCCGAGAGTGATCTGTCGATAATACATGTTTCGATTGGTTAAAATTTGTAGGTGTGGAATTTTCAAATCTAATGAATTCAACATCCGTAAAATGTCAAATGTCGTGAGTCACACCCACTGGCAAGAATAGTATATTCTAAAACAAGTTGCAGAATGAGCTCCTATTCCAACACGAATGCGAAGTTCGAAAACGAGCGACGAAGGAGCGAGTTTTCGAAAGCATGCGTGTTGGAATTGCCTTCTGCAACGAGTATTAGACGGTATTTTCTCTATTTCAGTCCATTTTTGTGAAAACCTCTCGAAATTCAAATGAAAATTCAGATTAGTGACTTTTGTTTTGTATCTTGACAGTTGGTGTGACATACGAAATTTGACAGATCACAAAATTTGAATTGATTTGATTCGAAAATTGATTCGATCGGAGGTCAGTACTGACAATCATAAAACGAAAAATATAACTGAAAACAATGCTGTAATGAATTTCATTACAGCACTACTTTAAGTACTGTAATGAACTCATTACGATACTGAAATAGAGAAACAATAATACAAAAGTCACTTATCTGAATAATTCATTGAAATTCACAAAACTTGACTGAAATAGAGAATATATCATCTAATACTTGTTGCAGAAAACAATTCCAACACTCATTCTCATGCTCATAGCTCCTCCGTCGCCCGTTCTCAAATTTCGAATTTGTGTTGGAATAGTAGCTCATTCTGCAACTTGTTTTAGATATACCTACCTACTATTTTACATTGTGAATCTATCTTCGCTGAACTCGAATAAGAATAATGATCATCTTTGCAATACTTGAACAGTTTCTAATGAGATACTAGAAAACAAATTGGCTTTATTAAGAAAAACCCACACCTTACTACAAAAACGAGAGATTCAGCAGTCAATTCATCATCTCGTAAAAATCGTCGCACAAATCCATCAAATCCTCACGTCAACTGAAGATCGTCTTCATCCGGACTTCTTTTCAGATTTCACACTTCATTCGGTTGAATCGGATTCAATGAAGGCATCGGTCAGAAATCGCAACCAATTCTAGATCGGAAAGTTCACCGGACTTCTATCGATCATAATTTGTCATCCGTAAAACGGACTTTGTCACCACCCGTCTTAGTTTTCCAGTTTCTGGTTAGTCGCTACTGAATTGAGAACTCAATGACACTGTGCAAAACACTCAATTGAATTATCTTGAAGAAAATTATAATTAGAAAAGAGTGATTTGATTATGTTATTTTATGGATAGGAACTTGAGAATTTCCACAGTGTGTTGCTTCCAATTTCGATCACAGTTGATTTGTAACAAGGTTTTTCCTTTATTGCGCTTGAAAATAAAAGAACCGGGATACTCGTAACAATGATATCGAAAACGAAAGAGTCATGAGCACGTTGAAGAAATGCTACAATTTGTAGACATACGTTTCATTTTTGCGACTAAATGATCGCGCGACAGAAAATCGCATGTGCGCGGGTAGCCTGACTCATTCTGATATGGGACAATCGCTTGGATTCAAGATTGGGACTGTTCAGTCGCAGCGACTATTTGGTTGCATGTTAGTGCATTTCTATTTGAGGGTAGCCGCTCACATGCGATTTTCTGTCGCGCGCAGGGCCGCCGCCAGACATTTTGCCGCCCCGGCAAAATAAAATTTCGCCGCCCCGGCTCTGAGTAGAAGTTAAATGAATTCATTTCGTTTCAAAGACAATTAGCGCGTCCTGGATTTTCATTATTACTAATTTCTGCTTCCAAGGCAAAACAAAGCTCTCGCATGTAAGAAAAGTTCAAGACAATGTTATACGGATTACATGTGGATTTTTTTACTGTTTTCGTTTTTAGATTTGATATTTGACCTCATAACTATTTTTCACGGTACGGTGGCCATGTTCTCGACTCAAAAATTTGATTCAGCTAGTGTGAACAATCATGTAAATATTGAATCGAATAAGCCCATCAAATTTTTGGACCAAAGCGGCCTCCTTATACGAGATATGAGGCCTAATAAATGTTGACATTTCGAATGCAAATTCGTCTTTTTTATTGCAGATTTGGATTCAGCGGGAAAAATTTTCAACAGAATTGGTTGAAACCAAAAATTTTCTCGACCATATCTGGGCCCTATATAGCTATTTTTGTTCAAAAATCCGCGGGATTATTCATACCAGCATGCGAAAATTCATATTCTAATAGTGAGGTCCTCAGTAATTTTTCTCAAAGAATCGATTGGGCCATTCATATTCTGGTCCCTATGGGGCGTGATATGAGGACAAACTTTGAATTTCCAAGAAAAAACGCTGCATGGAGCCCAAAAATGAACGAAAAAATTTTTTGTTGAACCAATTCGGATGTAAAATTTTCCGCTGAATTCAAATTTGAAATTAAAAAAGAAGGTTTGCATTGGTAATCGCAAAAGTTAGACCTCTCCACTCGTATAAGCCTTTCTGGACCCAAAATCTGATGGGTTCAAATAAAACAAAGAAACTCAGTATCGGAAAATGAATTTTTGCATCCTGATCTGAATGAACGTTCTTGGATTTTTGAAAAAATAACGCTGCATATAGGGCTCAAATATGGACGGAAAAATGTTTGGTTTTACCCAACTCGGATGAAAAATTCGGCCTCATATCTCATATAAGGACTTTTTGGTCCGAAAATTTGATCAGCCCATCCGATTCCACGGGCGAAATTACTGAAAACCTCAGTATCGCAATTTCGATTTTCCACCTGTGCGCGTAATAATTTCACCGTTTCCAGCCTTTTGAACCATCATATCTTTCTGCTTTAAGTATTATCAAGTAAATAAATAAAATTTCAGTCAGGCATCCTTCATTCAAAGGCGCCTTTTCGAATTTTGAAATGACGGCGCCTTATTATCAATATGCGTACTTGAGACGATCAATAAAAAAAAAACCAAAAAGAATCGCCTACATTTCGTATCAATTACCGAAGAGAGCAATATACTTATCATCGTTTGAATGTGAAATCCGACGGTTGAAATGTTTTAAACCCCTCCTAGAAATAAAAATTTTTAATCCTGATGGGCAAACTGAAGATGAAAATCACGTCTGAATTATCCTGAAAACCCTTCCAAAAAGTATACGTTTTTCTTCTACCGGTTGTTGGTGTACTAATATAAATGGATTGGTCGATCAAAAAGCCGCCCCAAAGTCTTGGCGTCTTTTGGGATCCATACCCAATAACAGGCGACTTTTTGATTTTGAAGAAGAAAAATTTCATTTTAAAAAAGCTGATTTGCCGCCCCTAGAATTTGCCGCCCCGGCAGGTTGTCCGGTTTGCCGGTCCTGGCGGCGGCCCTGGTCGCGCGATCGTTTATTCGCAAAAATGAAACACATAGAGTTATATAGGAATGCGCGCACATGCGTCTAAAAATAATCGCTGCGACTAATGGTGGTATTCTGCTTTTTCTCTGTAAGCTACAAATCTGTAACGTACGATTGATCTGTATCTATGTGGCTTACTTACAGATTCATAAATAATGAAATTCTGGAAGTTTTTCTGCATCTGTCGTATTAGAAGTGTCAATTTTGAAGTACTCGTAATAAGATCATAGAACAGAATTTATTTCTCTGTAAAATTGAACCGTAAGTATTGATTATTGAATATATTTATATTCAATTTGTGTTCTTTTTAACAAGAAAGAGAAATTTACAACCGAAATGCGAGATTGAAACACAAAAGTAGTTGGGTATAGAAAAGTATTGTTATGGTCCCTTTTATTTATATTTGAAGTTTTTTAATTTAATTTGAATCTTAGGAACCAAATTTATAAAAAATTATAGAATTTTGAATTTTGAAAATTTCACCTGGCCTTAACTCTTATCTCAATTGCGGGTTCAATAAAACTTGAAAGATTTGGATTTTATAATATAATAATTGAAAATTTTTTGAATGTAATGAAATTTTAATAACTACTAAATATTCAATTTGATTTCTATATTAATCTATACTATCAATAAACAAGAAAAATAAACACTATCACTAATTCTATGGTTTTCAAATCATTTCAATGTTCCTATGAGGTTATGTCGAAAATTGGTTAATGTAAATAAGTCACTCACTTTCAATCATCACAATCTGCTACAATAATTCTAAATAGTCTCTTGAGATTATCCTTCAATGAATAATTTTGAAATAACTGGTTCTATTAGCTTTCTTTCTTCGTCATGTTCTTTCTTTCTTCGTAAGTTGAAATCTTCTTTTACCATAAATTATATTTCCATTTCCATTTGTATAATAATTGCTCTAACTCAATAGGTATAACACTTAATTTTTATCAATTTAAGTCTGTTTCATTTAATTTTTCCTTGAATAATAATCCTCAATTCAATTTTTACAATCTTTTTTTCATTCAATTTCTTTCGTCTCCACGGTTTCACTCCTCAAAAGTCCTCACTCTCTAGATTTCTTAACTCTAATACATCATACAATAACATAGAATTTATTTACATTTTTCTTATCAAAATCTTTCAATTTTAGCATTATCAAGAAACCAGCAATTTAACTCAATGAATTTGGAAATCGAAGAATACGATCGAAGACCAGAATTTTGAATTGAAATTATCTCTGGAATGTAAACAATAAATTTAAATGTTGAAAATTTTGAATTTTGATATTTGTACTTGCCATTATGTTATGATATAATTAAAACCAGGTAATGTTTCATGTATCCTTTTGAAATAATATTGAATTTGATGTAAATATAGAACCATAACAATAATTTCATAACAGTATTTTATATTTTGTGACAAAAACAAACCATTCAACATAACCTCACAATATACCTTTCGATATGTTTCCTGTAAGGTACAGATTCATAGAAAGCGTCGAGAATCGTAATTTTCCTGTAATCTTATGAAAAGTTACAAATTTGCTTACAGATGAAAGCAGAATACTGCCATTAATTTTTGAATCTACGCTATTGTCCCAAATCAGAATGAGTCAAAATTTCGACAATTCAATCGCAATTAAGCTGCTGCCTAATTCAATTGACTTATCTGAAATTCAATCGAAGCTTTGTGGAAGTGACTGATTTGAAATACACTATACGGTTTCTGAATTACACTTTGAAATGGTGTAGACACAATGGAATCTAGTAGAATACGGAATCAAAACAATATAGCGTGTGTCAGGAGGATAAGTTTTGGAGCAAGCCATATATCAATGGTTTCAAATGCTAACAACAGTTTGAACGTCAAACATGAGTGGCATCCAATTACTCGATCAAATGCACTCTGCTTTTAATCAGCAAAATGCTCATACGATTCCTTGTGACCAAAAACAATAGGATATCGCATCAACACTGCCCTTGAAAGAGGTACAAGGGATGCTGCGCAGGATGTCGGAACCAGATTACATTTTGTTGCAGTGATAAATGTCCCTTCAAGTGTTAAACACGGCATCCTCGAACTACTGACGCAGATTTATGACTGATGTGTGCTTATAGAATTATCTCACTATTTTGTGTAGCGCGCGCCAGGATGAATATCATTCCCATTGTGGTACGTGACGCTTCCAGGAGTATCTCTCGTATCTACCCTACCGCTTTATTACTTTTTTCGCAGGATGAGTATGTAGGTTGGTCGGTTCGTAGGGTTTTTCACCTCGAAATCCTTTCAGTCTTGGCGGATGAAACGCTCTCTCACCTTTAGAAAGCCACGTGACGGTTTCTCTATTTTTTGCTGCTTCGAGGATATGTGTTGGGGAGGTTTTATAATTCCGTAATGCTGGATACACATTGAATGTAATGTCGTTGCCTCATTTCATGAGTTAGGGAAAATCCTTGTACCTCAAGACGACCATGGTATGACCAAGATTTTGCAGCCCGAAAGTCGTATCTCCCTTCACTTACCTAACATGAAAAAGCGATGATCAAAGTTGTCAATTTTGTTTCAATTTTTCATATGAAAAAGTCTTTCTGATATCGCATATATCAAATAATGTCCATCATTTTATAATTGACTCCTTAGTTAGTGCCATAGACTTCTGAACATGAATGGTTTCAGATAATCGGTTTAAGATATTTGAGGTCATAATACTGATGAGTGTTCCAGGTTATTGAATTTGAGTAGCGTCTTTTTTGGTATCGTTCATTCGGTTTCCTTTTCAGTGTGGAGTAAATATATGATTTTTTTTCTTCTTCAATTTGTTAATATGAGTGATGGGAGAAGACAAAAAACAATTTACTGAAATTTCACGATTTTCATTAAAATATTCGTTGACAACAACATACCAAGAAAAATACTGAGAAAACTAGACCCTTCAGTTCACAATGTTATTATCAAAATTTGTAACTATTGCCTCTCCCACTCCCTTTTTCCAAATGAATGGAAAAAGGGCATTTTGATAACTATCCCTAAGACGAAGACAGATCATTCCAACATAGAGAATTACAGGCCTATAACACTTCTGCCAACATTAGGAAAAAATTTTGAGAAAATATTGGGGAAAGAATCAGCAAAGAAACAGGAAAATATATACCAACATATCAATTCGGATTCAAAAAGAAAACTTCAACCATACATCCTTTAACCATACTCACCTCAAACTTTCAATGCAACAGAAAAATGGGAAATAAAACAGCGACATTATTTATGGACATTCAAAAAGCCTTTGACAGTGTCTGGCACGCCGGCCTGATTTTCAAACTTTTCCATCTAAAATGCCCCACATATCTGATAAAAATAATTGAAAATTTCCTCATAAACAGAAAGTTACAGGTACGAGTTAAAAACAAAGATTCAGAAGAAATTGCACCAGCACAAGGTCTACCACAAGGCTCGCCACTCTCTCCCCTGCTTTACAATCTATTCTGCGGCGACATGTACAGACAATTCAATGATAGGAACCAGAACATCAACAAACATGCATACATTCTTCAATTTGCTGACGACACAACTTTAATATCCCACCAAAAAACACTGAACGAATGTATGGAAGAACTACAGAAGTTGGCAGATGTCACGGTGGCATGGATGAGGCGTTGGAGAATACAACCCAACCCTGCAAAATCCAAGCTCATTATTTTCAATCACAAAATCAACTTCAGTTCTCCCAAGATTAAACTTGGAAATGAAACAATTACACCAACAGATTCATGCAAATACTTGGGCATACGAATTGACCACAAGCTGAACTTCAGGGCACACTTCAACCTGCAAAAGAAATCAGCAATCACAAGAGCTGGACACTTTAGATCTCTTACTTATAAAAATATGGGAATCAGCAGTAAAACAGCTAGTATGATCTACAAAATGATATGCAGACCTCTATTGGAGTACGGACTTCCAATATTTTCAAATGCAACTAAGACAGCCCTGAGTATGATTGAAGTAGCAGAAAGAACATGTTTACGAAAAATTACAAAACTGAGACATCCCAACAATCCACTCTATAACCCATCTAATCAACTTCTATACCAGATAACAGAAATAGAACCAATATTAGAAAGAATGCAAAAACTCTGCAAAAAATTCATCACAAACCGAAATAATATAAACGTGATTGAGCGATTGATACACCACTACAATGAAGAAACTACACCTAAGGCAAAGCTTCCGGCTTTGCCACTTCTCGAACATCTCAAATCTATAGAAGCATTGTGATATTTTAAATAAACATAAAATTGTTAGATGAAACTGTACACATATAACTGGCTGGAAGACTGCGGTCGATAGCCGTTTGATTGTAAGATCAATAAACTTAGTTTCTCTCTCTCTCTCTCTATTCGTTGACATATTTGTTTCAGTTTTCATCCCATTTTAAAAACTGTACACATTCACAATACTAAGAGATATAGGCGGAAATTTCGTTGGCGGGTTCTTTCTTTGTTCCAGAAATTCAAATAGGTCCAAACGTTTACCTTTATTACCTTATTGTGAGATTTTTATATATTGAAATCAATGAAGTGGTTAAAAGTTATACAGTGATCTGAAAAACCCATAGAAAATATTTGTATTATTTTCGTTGTCCGTGATGATTTTGGCAAATGACGGCCGAATTTATCTGTAGCGTAACATCGATGAGTTTCAATACAAAAAAAGGCATTTTAAATGATTTTATTTCTTCCTTATATTAATTTGAGACCGAAATAATATTTTCCACCAGCATCTCCCAAGTGATTATTTGAAAACGGGTAGCTGTTTCGATATTTCATTGTACCTAAAAATGAATGGGTTTTGTTGATTTCGATCTAATTTTTTTATCTTTGTTTGCTGCTTTCTGCGAATAAAATGTTTTCTTGTATCTATATATCCATATTATAGATTAAATATTGCAGATATTTATTTGCAATATTTTTCATGAGCAGGATGTAGTCGTGGTCATTGCTTATATCATATTCGTTCCGGAAGACTGCACATTTTTGAAATGATTTCGGAAATAATTTTTATTCATTATGATATTTTTGCATAATTCAAATTTAAAAAAATTTTCTATCTTTTCGTAAATATTCATAACGGAAGAACTCTGATATTTCTGGCCTTCAGGAGATTTCAAGGATGCCTTAATTAAAGTAATTTCTGTTACCAAAAAGTTCTGAGATACACTGTTCACATCTAATTTTTTTGGTTAACTTAAAACTTATAAAACCAGCAATGAAAGTGATCACATGAGTAGTTCAAATTGATAAACTATCATCTAATCATATTTGAATGCATAATTATATTTTTCTAAAAAAGTTTAATCAAATTCAGTTCTTGACTATTGTACAGTTTCATTTGACAGTAATTTTTGCTTTGGTAAGCTCTCGTTTATTAATCGTTCAGAAGGATTTTAGAGGGGAGTTGAATTCAATATATAAATTTCTTCTGAAGGAATACAAGTCCCTGCTCATCCACTTCCCACTTCTGCATTAGCGGGTCATTAGGAAGAAGCTGTAGGGCATAAAGGGGTAAAAGTGAAGTTGCATCAAAAGAATTTTGAGCAAAATGTTCCGAACCCTTTAAACTTTCACTAAGTTTCCCAGTCAGTTCAATTTAACGCTTTGGTCTAAGCTTCCTTCCTCTTGAAATCTGAACAAACTGAAATAAGATTTATTATTTTGGAAATTAGCACAAGAATAAAAAATCCAACTTTAATTAGCTCAACATTATTTTTCACTACGCCTATAACTAAGATCAATGAAATTTATTTCATATAAAAAAATTGTATTTATCTACATTCAAGTACTCACCGATCTCAAGTCGATACACGCTGCAAAAGTACCAAATCAAGAACTCAAATTTAACAATAATTGTCAAATAAATGAAATTTGGTTTTGCATATGGCCAATTTATGTCGCAAACGTTTTCCTGCTAAATCGACGATATGCTCCTTTCTTTATATTCTTAGTTTTATGGAAAAACTAGTTGTTGATTTATTTTTCAGGACAGAACTTTTATGTCCTTCAATTCTAACCGCGAGAGAACGGGCAGTCTGACCTACATAGAATGCAGGTCACTCATCAGACAGCATATACATATACACCACTCAACTGTGAATCATTCATTCGATCCTTTCCGTTGAATAATATTGACTTTAAATTTTTCTTATTTATACATGTAACATCAATTTCATTTTTTCTTCTGCAAAGTTGTTAGCTAATAGATGGGATATCATTGAAATACATGGATTTCCAGTTTTGTCATCAATGAAATGAAATTAAGCGTAGTCAATAATATGAAAGTGTGTAACATAGTTGCTTTCATTTCAAGAAGAACATTTCTTATCTAGGTATTGACCAGAGAATATTTCAATTTTTTGTTTCCGAATATCAACATTTCCGGAGAAATGTTCAACACATAACGCATTATACTGTGTTTACTTGGTGATCCTTCTTCTAAGATGAATTTCGTATAATCGAACGCAACTATCAAGATCATTTTCACGCCATTATGGATCTTTGGCTCGATAGGTTAAAATTCGTGACTCTTCACCCTCTTCTCAACATCAAGTCTGACCATAAAAAACCAATTTCGTGACGTGACAAACCGGCCTGCTGCTATCCACTATGTCTTCATCTCCACGCACAAAAGCGTGAACACTCAACGCGGTTGATGCATTGCGATCATAGAACACCCCTCTTACGTCAGAGACTCCTGAGAGACGTTTTCAGCAACTTCGCAAGGGTGATCTACGGCTCCTTCGAGATGAACGTCGGAAAGACCTTGCTCACTCGTATATACCGCCCCTAGAACGCTCACGACTGAAACTGCACAGTGAAGGAAGAACTGAAATGGATATAGGTCAACTATAGACTCAGGTGAGCAAACGTTTCTTGCAAGGTTTAGGTTTTTTGTTCAAAGAACTGTTAGGCCCCTGTACTGATTTTCAGAATTATCTGAAAAAACTCATACATATTATTTCAGAGATAATTGTAATAAATTCATTCTTTTCATTTTCGACTCTCTTGCGAGCAAGATAAACGGCCAGAGTTTTGTAGTTGGATTAGTGACAGATAATCGAATTATTTCAGATTCTACTTTCTCTGCATAATCAGATATTTTTGGTTTGGAAGATTATCTAATCGCAATTTTGCGGATTGCAGTATATCGAGTTCGTCGAGAGATGAGAAATTTTATTGTAGTATAATAAGCGTCGATCTTGTCAATTTCATTAATCCAAAATTTTTTTTCTTGGTTTTTTGTTTGTACTGGCGTTTTATGCTGGCGTTTTATCCCGGCGTATTGTCCTGGCAATTTGTCCGGCAAGTTTTCAAAGTCCAGTCCCTGGAATATTCCTTATATTGAAAAATTAAGCCCTTTGGTACCATCCATTTCCACGGTGTTCGTGCCTGACCATATGGTGTAAAACAGCAAAATTTTCATTTCATTTGTTATATAATTAAAATTGTAATTGATTTATTGAATAGGTAGGAATATATTGTTCAAAGTACACTGTTGTTCATTACCCATATAATCAGCAATAAAAAAAAGGAAACTCAAACTCGAACCTTCATTTTATAAAGTAACAGAACATATTGCCATTTAGATTGTCTCTTCAGGGATGTTGTGAAGTTCAGCTTCGACCAAAGAATTTTCTATTATTGTAGAAAAAGATAATTCCTAGAGTAATGGTGCCTATACACGATCCAGCGTCTTGCAGTCGCTGGACTGTCGATTTGAACTGACTGTCAAAGTTTGTAGCGCACAACACACGATACAGTTAAACCGTAAGACCTGATCTGAAAATCAAAAACTGACAGTCCGCGAAATGCAGTCCATCTAAATTTGACTACACACGTTCAGTTCAGATCCTCAGTTTTCCAAGTCAGGAACAACTGAGTATGTCTCTTGAACGTAAACGAAAATCGACTGCTGCCGTGAATGTGTTATTACCTGAAAATGATATCGAAAAAGAGATTATGGACTAAAGAATGTTGTTGAAACGTGATAAACTATAGCATGAATTCATGACGAGAATTGTTTTGTAAAAGTTTACATGTTTTTCATAGGCGCTATTCTGTGTTCGCCTATGAAAATATTCGCCTATTCGAATTTATTTTACATTTTACAGCCCATTTTGGCTGTAAAAGATCGAAAATGTTGGAAGTTCTGAACTGTCGATGGGATCTGAAGGAATTGCTCTACACACGGCAGTTTTTCAAACGATTTGCCGAAACTGTCGGCTGGGACTTATCGATTATCTGTGCATGTGTAGTGGTAGTAATAACAAAACTGTAGATCTACGTTTCTGCAGTTCCGGACTGCGTGTATATGTACTTTAAGAAGCTTGGTGCGATGGGTGTAAGTATTTAAGTTACGGAATGTATAACTTATTTCTCTAATTCCTTGTCAAATATTTTCATTCTGCCATATCTTGTGGATCAAAATCGTGCAAAAAGATCTCAGCTCCGCAGAGTGTTTATGGTAATCTCAATAAATTATATGTTCGCTCAGCTGAGGATTCTTTTATTATTTCTTGAATTTGTGCGATGAAAAGAGTTCTGCTAATCAATATTTTTCAAACACTAAACGATATCTATGGAAATATTTCCTTAATTCAAATTGTAATTCAATGAATTGGAGAAAACAATGTAGAAATTTTATGCTATCCTGTGATGTGATCACTGCCTTCAGGCTACTGATGTTAAAAATAAGCCCGAAGTACATTTTCTTCTTCAACGAATAAAAGGTATACCAAAATTTCGCTTCGGAAACATTGGTGCGATGTAATGAGTCATTTGTTAAAAAATAGAGAAATACATATCGATGCCCCAATTCATCATTTTCAACGTTAACTAAAATTAAATTAGAAAATGATTATAAAACTTTTTTTTCATTTCTTTCCTAACCGTTCAAATATACTTGAATAGTAAGTATTTTTAAATCCGATAAAAAATTTTTGCTACTTCTTCAAAAAATATGATTCGGAAAAATATCCCTAATAATGATAACTAACAATACAACTCATTACTGAGAACAATATATTACATATTTTCCTTAGCGAGTGTTGTCGAGGTGCTGCTTCAATTGGAGGCACAGAGGCAAGATTAAATGAGGTCTTGGTTAACAATTCTTCAAACATCTCATACCACAATAGATTTAATTGCTTGAAATAATTGATATAAAGGACCGCCATGCATTTCTTCCCTGCCTCGTCGACCTTATCGACAGAAGCATTAGATTCGCTGAACAATTCTGCTGCTTTGTGTTGATTTCAGACGTCTTCAGGAATTCCAGTTTTTTTTCACGGGAAGAGATGACGTAGTATCACAGCCATTTGGAGCATGAAGAAATAATATGTTGTTTTTCGAAACAGATGAAAACTTGTAGTGCAAGGGAGAAACGACAACATCGTCTTGCTTGCCTGTGCCAGGCTCTTGTAAAAATATGTTGGTTCACATAGAAGCTGGAACAATCAAAATTATAAGAAGCTCAGTGTCCTCCCAAACATTATTCATAAATCTGAGTTCAAATTAACGTCCATGTAGATACAATTAACTATCTTTTATATCGGGAATCTGGACAATGATAAGATGTACTTCTCTAAACTATATTTATTACATTGCCGACGTTTCGAAACTCTGTATAGTTTCTTTCTCAAGGCTGAAATACCAAAAGATAGATGAACATTTTCTTGAAGAAGTACATCTTATCATTGTCCAGATTCCCGATATAAAAGATAGTTAATTATTCATAAATCCATGAGACTAACGAGCAAATTTAACAGCATCAGCTTCAATGAAATGATCAGCATCATCAGCAGGATGAGCTAATGCGCGATTTAACATAGTGATGTGGAGGGGTGGGGTTACGTTTTTATCACAATATGATAATCTGCAACTTCCATTTTATGAAATTTCTTTCTGAAGTTCATAGATATATTAAACGTTTTATAGTAGAAAATGTGTTTTTCCGAAAAGTGTGAAACTTTGACATATTTCGAAGTATGATTTCTATAAAACTTTTTGTTCAAAATATAATGTCGTAATACTTTTTAGAAGTAGAATTTAATGCTCAACACTTTTGAATATCACAATGTGCTTCGTTTAGGAGCTATTTGAGAAAAACCTAAAATAGTCCAAAAATTTCGAGGTGGGACTGGGAAATTGGGGCAAAACTCAAACTACAATCATTAGAGGCCTGAATGAATGATTGAAACAGTTTTCCGGACTCCACCAATTATTTTCAGGCACACCATTATTGGAAGCTAATTTGCTTGACCTAATTAGCTCTCTGCAATTTTTGTACTCCCCAAGTTTAAAATGAATAATACCAGTAAATCGTATAAATCATGCAGAAGTTGAAGTAAAATTCTCTTTATGTGTGACGTTTTTTCTGTCAGGATCTATCCACATAGAAAACCATTACCCTGCATCAATCCATTTAAACTTGATCGCACACACCTCTCGAACAATAACCACATAATACAGAGTGTGGGACAAACTGCACTGCTTTATGACCCATAAAAATTTTATACGTTCATCTCTCTTCCCTTCATATTCACCCAGATGAAAATGATTGCCATAAATGCTATTCAGAAGCCAGGATAATGTCCAAACAAGATGAGAAAAGTCCGCAAGAAATTCCCCGATTGTCGTTGTTCCAGACGTGAACTATTCCTGATGGCATCATGAAAGACTTAATCATAGAAGGAAGGTATTATCTATCGACTTTATAGGTTAATTTTTCATTTCATTCTTGAATTCATGAGGAATGGGGATTTCTTCACCGCGCTGCCAACCAAAACACTGACATATTGGACGCGTCAGATATTATCTTCAAAATAAGACACGAAAAGACGATGCGCCCAATTACCCGAAAAAGTGTTTTCACGCTTTTTGAGCAATAAATTTAGCTGTATCGCAAAAGCATCGATGAGAAAATTATTTGTCTCCAGGAAACCTACAAAATTCAACTAAAAATGTATCCTGTCCGATGAACATTCATCATTTGTAGCTTTCTGATAACGAAGAATGTTTTCGTATTCCTCGTTATACGGGGGACTGTTGAAGAAATCGATTAAAGTCTTTGCTGTCATGAAAAACTTCATTTAATAGTTATGTATGATGTCACTGTTAAAAGTTGAAAAAATGAAAAAAGTTGAGTGAATTGAACAACAGTACCTTCCCGTTATTTGTAGAATCATTCACGACAGAACGATATTTGAATAAAAATAATGAATCTATTGCTCACCTTGATCGAATATTAGAACTGATTCAATTCACTAACTTAATAGGACTGGAAACAGTGTATACTATACTGGTACAAAATCGATTTGCAGTACGTCCCCTGCCCCCCTATTTCTGCCTATGGTCCCCAATAATTTCTGCTCTATAAATTTTATCATAAATCTATAATTTTCGAGATAAATGAAGTCCAAGAAACTTTTTTCAAAAACCTTATTCTTTTGACCTCAGATTTTAGGTAACGTTCATTTTCCCCGATGAAAAGTGATGATTATAATAATTTATACAGGTTTCTGACGTAGGCGGTAGATCCGAGTGACTTGGGACAATGCAGATTTCTTTCTTGCCATGAATGAGTGACGTGACAAATTTATAAAATGATGTCTTTTCTTTTCAGTTTGTTCAACAATTGATAATTCATACCGACCTCGTCGTGACCAGTGCGTTTGATTCGACGGGAAAAAAATAAAAGAATTCAGGTAAGTGAAAGCATATTTTTTATGACTCTCATCCTTTCTAGTGGAATATGCATGCGTTTCAATATTTGGATATGTATTAACATTTTTTCATGATTACGTGGGGTATTGGGATATGAGAAATGTCATGAAACAGTGTTGTATGCAAATCAAACGGCAACAGGGATTCAGGGATCTCATTCATTTATTTTGTTTTTGCCAAAGGGACTTGGGACAATGCCGAATGAATACCAGCGTCGCATTGGCAGAGGAAAATTTACTGATTTTTCTTAGTTACGCACAGCGAAGAGATTAAGGACATTGAATAAAATCATTCATTCGACTTACAGAGAAGCTTTCCAAAAATATAACATACTAAAATATACGTTCCAGAAATTTAACATATTGAAATATACTTTCCAGAAAAAAAATATTTACAAACAAAAAAATATGACTTCATGTGATGAACAAACTCATCTCTCTGAACACGAATAAAAAATAATACAATTATATCAGCAAGTGAGTAGTGACTGGGTTTTCCGTAAGAAAAAGCAGATATACAAGACCTTAAAAAAAAAAGACTTGCTAATGCAAGTCAGACAAGTACGTGATGTGTATGCATCACGGGGCCATGAGAACGTGCCCAACCAGAGCACTTGAGATCATAACAGATCTCACACCCCTACATCTGGTGATTGACAGGGTGGTCCATGAGGCCATCCTCATAATATCTAGAGAAGGCGCAGGTAATGAGAGAATTAGGTGTCAGAGAGTCTGGTGCTCTCTGAGTAACTACATATCATCTACGAAACTTCCTAGTGATGTAATGGTCAAGAAAGTAAGTACTGAGAACAACATAGTGTACAGATGGTTCTAAAACCAACACGGGAGCTGGCGCTGGGGTTAACAGGGCCAAAGCCAAGTGTGCACTATCCTCAGGCTCCTGTGAGAGTGTTCTTCAAGCAGAAATATTAGCAATAGAAAGATGTCTAGATATTAATTTAGAGAGAAACTATCAGAATTGCAACAGCTATTCACTCAGATAGTCAAGCTGCTATTGAAGCACTGAACTCTTATGTTATCGACTCAAAGTCGACATGGGAATGAAGGAGCAAACTCAATAAGGTAGTCAAGGCAGATAAGGTCTCTTTAATCTGGGTTCCTGGTTATTCGGGAATCACAGGTAACGAAGAGGCCAATAAACTTGCCAGAGAGGGTGCTCGGAAACCACTCACTGGCCCAGAACCTTTATGTGGTACAGGAAAATGTGCATATAAGAAGATTCTGGAGAAGGAGAAAACTGAAAGAGAAACACTCTGGCAGAATCTCGCAAGGATGGATCATTCCAAGAAGTTCCTTCGGAATTTTGAAACTGCAAGATCCAAAATATATTTGGATCTCAGTAAGAACCAACTACACCTCCTCACTGGCTTTCTTTCAGGGCATTGTCGCCTCAGAAAGCACTTGCTGAGAATGGGCGTATCGGACACTGACGAAGAGGAGGAAGAAACTCCTCTTCACCTAGTCACAGCATGCTTTGGCATTGTAGGCCAAAGGAAATAATGCTCTGGTCAAGAGACCTGTAGGAGTGAGAAATTAGCCTCACTGAAGCCTTCCAAGATGTTGGATTTAATAAGATCTCTGAGACTGGAAGGCGAGCTGTAAAGCTTTGTCAGGGGGCACCATGGACCATAAGGTCGCAGTGGACTGTAACTCCTTTTGAACTATTAACTCTTATCAGTCTGAACTATTAAACATGTTTGAACCTTTTTTCCATATGAAAATAAGTTCTTTTCTTCAAAATATGACAAGTTCAATTTCAAAGTCGTCCCAAGTCTACCGAAAATACGGTATTTTTTGAGTGTGAATCACAATTTGGATTGTTGAAACTCTTTTCTTTCCCTTCTGAAACGGATGCTTAATTATTGGAGAGGCATAATGATTTTTTTTTTTATAATGGTTTCAATACCTTCCAATATCGGATATATCAAATATTTGAAAAGAACAAAAACTGCATATATAATCCAAAATTCGAGATTGTTTCACCGTTTGTTCATTAACTAATGGGTTAATTAACTCTACCGAACAAGAACATCAATTTCCCATGATGCGCAGGAGGAAAAAGCTCGCATAGACCGAATCCGCATTCCCAATTACCTACCGGCAAATTGCCGAATGAAAAATCGGCATTCCCTGATACAAATTTGACGAGTCTCGTTCTTGTGGCACCTGAGCACCGGTACCGGAGCTAATGGATGCGTCCATGGCTCTTAGGCCCGGCCTACCGCCGTGATTATTGGGGGCGGAAATCCATCTCGATGATTTACGACACTTTGACGTCGTTCGCAATGCCCTTAAATTGCCTGGAAAAATCGCGAATGCCCGAGTTGTAGTCTCTGCGGAACAGAAATAACGATTTACCGCTCCGAAGAAGTAAGAAATTCTCACAAATGAGAGATTTGCAGTTCTAGATGAGTTGGATGGTTTTGCAGAATAGTTATTTATAACACAAGTACGGAAGGCTTTGATATTTTTCCACGACTTCAGAATTAAAAACTAGTCACGAAGTGGCGAGTTTTTGAATAAAGGATTGTTGGTATTAACCTTCTGTACATGGCAAGAGGATCAACATGTTATCATGATTCTTACAATGAAAACTGTGCTAGAATAAGTTATTCTCACACGATTTTATTCTGCAGGATGTGGCAGAACTGACTAAGGATTAGAAAAAATACTCGTTTCATCCCAATTTTGGTATCTGAAATTTTATGTTATTTTTCATACTTTGTTTGAACTCATGTCAGGAGTAGCATGGTTTTATGCATTGGAGATCATGTGTAACAAATCAAGCCAGGCTTTCTCTATTTTTATTTGAAACTTTGGATAATTCCTGTCAGGTTGCTGCCGTTTACATGGTCGAAGACTTTCGATAGAGTAGATCACCAAATTTTGCCGAGAAAGTTGGAAAGCAGGTTTGATACACAATCATCATATTATTTTCTCATTAAATCCTATTGTATCGCAGACAGAATGTTCTTGTTGAGGGATTCATTGGTCTGAGTATAAAGGATGTTTCAAGAAAAAGTGATACCGTCTCTGGGATAGACTGTGAAAATTGTAATAACGCCATACGTGTTCAAGACATTTTTCACGATTTTGCCAAAACTACTGGCAACATTGTAATGAAATTTTATACGAATATGTTTTGGAAGCTGGTACATTTAGAAGAAGCTAGTTACACGGTTCGGATCAAGTAGTATTGAACATTTTTTTTAATTGGCTTTATCCAGCAAAATTTCGACTGAAATGAAACATCATTTAATTTTACTCCAAAAAAGTATCCAATTTCTTGGAGAACACAGTTTAGTCCTTCCCAAAAGAAGAAGTACAGAGGTAAATTAACCCCAAGAATTGAAAAACAAAATCCAACATCAATTCGATAGATTAATAGTTTCTTCAGAAAAAGAATATACTTATGTATTCGAGAAAAGAGGACATTTCGAACACCTTCTCTGATTTAATTCTATTTTATGTTATAAGCTGTTTTCAAATTTTCATAGCGTGATTTTTGTTCAATTAATACAGTTATCATTATCATTACTCCATACCAGCATTGGCAATCACTTCATAATTGAAGGGCCAGTGGAATAAGGGGTTATGTTATAAATATTAGTTGTGACAAAATAGATTGTACAGGGTGGGCATATTTCGATGTTTTAGCACTACAACTTTTGAACCAGAGGAGATAGATAAAATCTGATACCCCATTCTCGATCTCTTGTTCGAAGAAACTGACAAGAGTAGTATTCATTTTTGGCTACCTTCTTTTGTTTTCGAGTTATAAGCGAAAATTGGAAAAATGGTGATATCGGAAAAAATTTATATCTCCGCCAATACTGATGAAAGAGCTCTGAAATTAAAACATTATATAGGCACTTTTCTACGTAGAATCCAGTGGCATGCTCGCCTTTTTTGCAGCATTTTTAATTACGAAGCTATGACACAAAGTTATGTTTTTTTGAAGAGGAACACTAGATTTCTTTGCCATTTCCTGAAAGCTTAATTTTTTCTGATTTCAAAAATATATAACATCATATGGTTCATATCAAAAAATCAATATGAGTATAGCAATTGGTCAAGAACCAATATTCATCTGAGTCTCAATACTTTCTATGGTTTCAATTGTCGATAAGCACGAAAAATTTAGTATCGTATAATTACCACAATTTCTTTCTAGTAGTCTTTTCATTTCTATGCTCTTGTTATAGGAAGCTACATTTTTCTGTGCTCATCAACAGTTGAAACCATAGAAAGTATTGAGACTCACATGAAAATAGGTTTTTGACCAATTTCTATACTTATATTGATACAAACTCCACGATGTTATATATTTTTGAAATCAGAAAAAAATAAGCTTTCAGAAAATGTCACAGAAATATAGTGTTTCCATTTGAAAAAACATAACTTTGGATCGTAGCTTCGTACTTGAAAATGGTGCAGAAAAGACGAGCATGCCGCTAGATTCTAGGTAAAAAAGTGCCTGTATAATGTTTTAATTTTAGAGCTCTATCATCAGTATTAGCGGAGAAATAAATTTTTTTCGATATCGCCATTTTTCCAATTTTCGCTTATAACTCGAAACCAAAAGAAGGTAGCCAAAAATCAATAAAACTCTTGTTAGTTTCTCCGAAAAAGAGATCGAGAATGGGGTATCAGATTTTGTCTATCTCCTGTGGTTCAAAAGTTGTAGTGCTAAAACATCGAAATATGCCCACCCTGTACACATTGTAGTCAAGTTAACTGAAACTTTTCAATCGAAACTAGTTTGATAATATTCTATTGAAATGTGTCAGTTAACCTTATTACAATGTGAACAATCTATTTTTCTCACAAACCTATATTTGTAACATAACCCCAACCAACATTTCTGCTGTTTATTGTTTAATTCATTTTGGTGAATTCGATAGCGCTGATTTTTGCAGATGATTTTGAGCTTTTTCTAATCATTTTCATTTACAATTACATTTCAAATTACAGAAGTCGTTGGTAGAATCATTGAAACTTTGTGTGATCAAGCGTTCGATTCGAATTGTGTTTTATAATTTGTTTGATGAGAAAGGGCTTATGTTCAATTATTCTTTGGGAAATTTCATGACAGAACCCTTCTACGACGAAGTCTTGGTGTAGTATATGAAATCGATTTAATACAGCTTCAATCAAATTCGCATTTTCTAGGGTAAAACAAATATGAATAATTTCAGCAGAAATGGTTACTGTTCTTATCAAACAAAAACGTTTTATGTAACCCACTCAGCCATTCTCTGCAGACATAGAAATTCTAAATGAGGGTCATAAGGATTTCTTTCTCAGTGAAAACTGCTGAGATATCCTTTATGGGCCTCTCCTTCATCATTATATGCACCGCTATCTCCAGGAGCGAAAATTCGTGGCAACATCCGATTTAGTTCAGTCAGCGATTTCCCCCACAAATATTAGTCTTTGTAATTATGGCAGGGCAGGGTTTGCTGGAAGATAAGACTGGACAAACGTGTGAGAGTTTAGAATAACTTCAATGCGAAATGTATATCATACCAAAGTCTGCAATTTCCATTGTATATTCTGCATGAATATGAAGGAATATTCAAACGAATGAATCAAACATAAATCGGAAATATTTTTCTTTACAACTTCGAAAAAACACATTTCTGTACACCTTGTGGAATAGATAAGCGAGAAAACATACAGGGTGTATTTCAAGGTGAGGACGTTTTGACAGGTATTATGACTCATCACGAGAGATATTTTTTTCATAAGTGGCTCATATAGAATATTTGATATCAAAAATTAAAATAAAAAGAATTCAAAACTAAAAACTAATTATTGCACAAAAAGTTTTGAAAGAATCAAGAGGATTTTTAGGGTTTACTGTCCCAATTTCTGAAACAAAAATCAATTAGAAACATTTTCGAATGTATTTTAAATGGGATTAACAGCGTTCAGATTCAGGTTCATACGAAAAAATATCCAATCTGTAACACATTTCCAAATTCTTCATAAGGCATTGATGCAGTCCCAACTCTCAGATGGAATCATTGGATGGGAGTTTGGATATCACGCAAAAATGAATCTTGAAAATCATGTACGGTTAAAAGCATATATTACCTATGTTACTCTCATTTAATTTTTTTTGGAAGTAGTTTATACTCAGTCTTTGTTCGAGCAGTGTATATGTCCCCTGGAGCGAGCAGCCGAATACGAACAAAAAATATTGTTTTTGATATGTTCATATATTTTTTTTACGAATATTTTTCCTGGAATAACGACGTCGCAGAAATATCTTTCAATCATTTTTCTGGTAACAAGGAAGAAAATATATCTAGCAATTTATGAGCAAGATTTCTTTAGAGGATTTGATCTCTTCCACTTTGAATTCTCAATATATCGAGAGCAGAGAGTATCTATATATTTTGTTCAATCTCCGGCTGATCTCGAGAATCGAGGAATTCATTATTGGAATTTACTGTTACCTCACATCAACCCCACACACAAGTATCTTTTTTATTTGATCATTGCTATATTCTTTCATACTTTTCACCATTTTCTCTGTCGGTTGAAGTACTAATAATTATGATAATGATAACTGTTCTTTATTGATGAAATGTTATCAAAAGGCCATCGACCGAGGTCCTTCAGCCAACATTAAATTGGAAATACAAAAAAAAAAATAACGAGAGAGCATATTGAAATCTTTGATAGATTCTGAGTTTTCGTGGTAGAGTGTATGTAGGGAATCTTCTGCATGAGCTGGTTCGCTATGTATTAATACTTATGTCGTCAAGTTCATCTATCGCTTGTGTAAAATTTGTATTCAACTTTCTAATACGCTCTCTAATGGGTTGAATCTTCGTTCTCTAGTATGAAAGGTGATTAGGAGGATTGTGCAGTCCGTTACGTGAATGCCTCAAATTAGTTATTGCTCTAAGAATTAACTCTCTTCAAGATAATGTATGTAGGAATTATCGTCCCAAAAACTAATGAATAACACAGATATCAATCTGAGGCAACTGCCCTTTCTCAACATGCTAAAAATGAGGGACATCTTCTCGATTTCGACAATGCGAAGATTCTGACGAAGGAGACCAATTGGTTTAAGCGTTGTTTCAAGGAGATGCTATTGATAAGAACCCACCCCAATTCTGTTAATTCGAGGTCTGATATTGGTTCGCTCAGTGTTGTCTATTCTGATTTGATAAGCGAGATGAAATGAATAATGTTTTTCTTGAGTGCACACATTGCGACCGCGTATGGGAGAGGTTCATTGTTCTTTCATTCACAGTTGTGAACCCATATCTACCTATACGTCAAGTTGATTTGATAACTCGAGATAAACCTTCGTATTTTGTATTTAATACCATTATTTAACGAGTTTGAATCATTTAGATGATTTTTAGATCTTTATTCATAAGGTGAGTTGATGAATTTTCTGTTTATCCATTTTCTTTCTGACATTTTCCTTGTCATTGACGATGTTTCTGTGTTTTCATTGTTCGTTCGTGATTTGTAATTTTTCATTGCTTTTTACTCTGCTGGTTATTGTAATTGATTTATTTTTCCTTGTATTTTATTGTTCATATCATTTTTTGTCATTTTTAGCCTGAAGAAGAGAAGAATTGTTTCTCGAAACGTTGCTGTTGAATAAAGTTTATAATAACTGTTCCTTACGACTGATATCTGTGTTATTCTCTTCAAGATGTTCATAACAGAATCTTTGCAATTTGCATATAGGGGATGTCCGTACTCAATTATTAGTTTGCATATCGATTTCTAGATGACTGAGTTAAACTATTTTATCCTGTGAGGTTTCAATTTTCAATTCTTCTCTAATCTTTTCATTGCTGATATACCATTGGACACCAAGTGCTATCCTGATAGCTTTGTTTAGAGTAATTTTAAGTTCTTATTCATTATAATATAATTATTTATTTCAATATAAACACAGTGACGAAGTTTAAGTAGACTCAAAACCGAAATAAAGAGTGGAATTTGATTTTAGGACCCTAGATCAAACAATTACTTTGTTGAAGGATAAATTCGAGTGGTTGAAAACATTTTTCGACGTCTTTGACTTTTTTAGCGACAACCTATTTGTCTACTTCAATGATGATTTAAAGAAATATTGCAACGATTTGAATCGGAAGCTGAAAGATTTTGCAATTAGTGAATCCAATATTGACGGTATTGATTTGTGAAAAAAAATTATTGGTGAAGTCACATTCTGCAGAAAACCAGACTAATGATACACAAACCCTATTACAATATCTTTTTGGACAGGACATACGAGAAACTACATTGGGAGAGCTTTTTGGGCTTATTGCTCGTGGTCTATTAAAAGTTTTTTCACCTCACGTTTCGCTGACACCTGCGGTAGGCATCTTCAGAAGATTGTTAATCTGATACTGAAGTGTAGATTTTTCTGTCTGATTGAGTCGACACCATCGTTCGTGTTCCCTAATTCTCTTATTAATACTTCGTTTTTTTGTACCAATCTAGACGTTGCCTCAGTCGCAAGGAATTCTGTAATTTTGTGCTTCTTCAGTATTCTACCAATTCCTTCTGTGGCTTGATTTCCACATTTTAGAATGCGGAAATAGCACTAAGAATGATATTAACACTTTAGTTTTCAATTGAATCTGGTGTAAGGTTTTTTTCAAAATCGAAAATAATATAAGTTATTTAGTTTCAATTGAACAGGAAATTTTCGACAGCTTAGATACATCAAAGTTCACAGCAGATGTTGTTAAAATAAAGGTAAGAAGAGTAAAATTTTTTTCTTGTGATACCACAAACTATCAGAAAACGAAATAACCAATCGTGAGTCATCTCAAAGAACGTTTGATTCGAAGTTGATTAACTCGTGGTTATCGTTCATTTAGCGAATGGTGGTTGGGGACTTGTAAACGCGTGTAGACGCGACCTCAGCCGCGGTAAAGCGCACAATTAATACGTGGATTATTGAGGGCTCTATCCACGATTGGTCGCCCGATTTGTAGTGTCGGAGATAATCTGACTGGGTTGGGCATATTAGTCAATTTTAGTGCTTTGATGTTCCGACTTTATGCCAGCTTAATTACAGCACACATTCACGACATTTCGCTGCAAACACGTCAGAAATGGTCTCACCGTGACATATCAGATAAACTGATCTACAAAAGTAAAGGGAGTTCACGAATTGATTAAACATGGGAAACATAAATGTTTATTCTTTTATGAAACCTGTTTTTTGCCTATTTCATTATTAGTTTCAAAGTTTATTGAAATTCATATTTTATATTTATAGCACCTAATCAGTCCAATAAAACATTGTGAATATAGAATTCATAAAAGAGTCTTGTCAACTCTTATTACAACTGCTCTGCATACTTTCTATCAGAATATTGGAGTACATTTGATCAATTTTTCTCTAGAGTTGTTGGGAAAATCATTTGAATTTTTAAAGTCTACGCGGATGAGGATCCAAAGCTTGTCGTGTATGATACTAAGCGAAATAAACAGAATTAGGGTCGCAGAAGCAAGATCAAATGTGGAATATCATGGATGTCATAATGAAATGAACTGGTGATATTTTTTCTGTCAAGCTCAGAACAATTACTTTCTCATTAGATGTTCAATAAGAGAAGAGTCTGAATTGTCGAAACAATTATTTCGGAAGAAGAGGCACCCTCAAGAATATTCATTTTTATTCTAACCAATAATTGAGTAGCAAAAAATATAGAGAAACGAAATTGATGGAATTTATATAAACAATCAAAATGAGGATCAGGGACAAACAGGAAATCTTCAGGAACATCCAAATTAGTTGAATGTGATTCACACTTTGAGAATATACTTTTTACATTTTCTCTATTTCAGTAACGGAATGAGTTCATTACAGTACTAAAAGTAGTGCTGTAATGAAAAAATTTTTCGTTATATTTTTCGTTTTGTGGTTGTCAGTACCGACCTCCAATCCCATCAAGTTACAAATCGAATCAATTCAAATTCCGTCATCTGTCAAATTTCACACCTACTGTCAAGATACAATATAAAGGTTACTAATCGGAATGAATATTTACTTGACTTTCGTGAGTATTTCAGAATTCTTTACTGAAATAGGGAAAATATCATCGAATTTCGCATTCGTGTTAAAGTACATATACACGCACCGGCGAACTGCAGTCCGGGACTGCCGGAACGTAGATCTACAGTTGTGTTATCACTACACATGCACAGATAATCGATAAGTCCCGGCCGACAATTTCGGCAAATCGTTTTAAAAACTGCCGTGTGTAGAGCAATTCCTTCAGATCCCATTGACAGTTCAGAACTTCCAATATTTTCGATCTTTTACAGCCAAAATGGACAGTAAAATGTAAAATAAATTCGAATAGGCGAATATTCTAATAGGCGAACAAAGAATAGCGCCTATGAAAAACTTGTAAACTTTTACAAAACTATTAATGAAAATGCAACAGTAGACTCCTTTGCATTGATTCTCAGTTCTCTTAATAAATTCATATGCGATAGTTTATCACGTCTCAACAACCATTCTTTAGTCCATAATCTCATTTTCGATTTTTCATTTTCAATTAATAACATAATCATGGCTGCAGTCGATTTTGGTTTTACGTTCAAGAGACATACTTAATAGTTCCTCAATTGGAAAACTGAGGATCTGAACTGAACGTGTATAATCAAATTAAGGATGGTCTGCAGTCCACGGACTGTCAGTTTTCTATTATCAGATCAGGTCTTACGATCGTGTGTAGTGCGCTACAGACCTTGACTGTCAGTTCAAATCGACAGTCCTGGGACTGCAGGCCGCCGGATCGTGTATAGGGACCATTAGAATAGGAGCATTCTGAAACTTTTTTCAGAATATCCTAATTTTTAATTATATTTTTGTGACTTTCCCTAAATATAAGTGCCCCTAACAAACACGAAATGATTAGAACAAGTCAAACGTCCTAATTAGAAACAAAATAAAGAAATTCTCTGTACACAGACATGGACACACTTGTCCATGAGACTAACCACAAATAAAGGGAATTTTTTATATCACTATATGAAGACCTTCAGAGTTGGGAAAGCATAAACATGAAAATAACATTTGAAATAAAGAACGCTCAGATCAGAGAATGCGGAATATGGTATTTCCGATATTTGATATGTCATGATGGATTAGGAAAATATAAGGATTGTGATGAACCTGATTATTATACAAAAAAAGCATTCATGATTTCACTTGTATTTTGATGACTGAAGGTGATATTCTTTTGTACTAGATCGTTATCTTCCTTCGGTTTACATATTGTGTTCAGTGAGCCATCCCGGGTGACACTGAGATCTAGTCATTGTATCGATAATTTTTTTACTAATATCGATTTTACCAGATATAAGGCGGCTACGGTGAATCATCATGTTTCGGATTATCTGGCGCAGAGACTGGATCTTGAAAGGTCAGAAACATCGAGAGGACGTGTTTATAAAAATATTCGAGTTTTGGATGAAAACAGTATAAACCTTTTCCGACAAAAGTTAGAAAATATTGACGGGAGTTTTATAATCAAAGACTCGGCTAGAGATTCTTATACGAGATTACATGCTGTCATAATGGAGAGTTTCAACAGTTGTTTTCCCGAAAAACGAATAAGAATCGCAGACAAACGTAATCAAGGTCACTGGGAAATACCTGAAATAAAAGCACTAAAAAACAAAGTTGACGCAGCACATACAATTTTTCAAATTAAACGAGATGATGACTCAAATAAACTGTATATGAGATTAAAACAAGATCTCAAACATTTAATAGATAACACTATTAAATTGCAGAACGCAAAGATTGTGCATGAATCAGATAATAAAAACCGAGCTATCTGGAGTATCATCAATTCGAGAACTAAAAAAGCAAAACCCACCATCTCAGAAATGTCAGGGAGGACTTTAACACCCACTTCATAACTATCGCGGAAAAGTTGAGAACATCGAGAGGAAATTCAGAAATGTTTGAGAGGTTCATGAAAAACAAAGTTATAAAGAATTCTAACTCCTTTTTCCTGACACCAACTACTCCTGAGAAAATTCATAACAGTGCCTATGAATTGAAAATAAGATCGACTCGTGATGTTTATGGATTCTCGGTTGGCTTGCTTAAAAAAGTCATCCACTGCTTGGCGGGACCGTTGTCGGAGGTAATGAACAAGTGCTTTGAGCAGGGTTACTTTCCCGATGAGCTAAAAATTGCTAGAATCATTCCTGTTCACAAAAATGGCGATCACGAATTACTTGAAAATTATAGACCCATTTCCATCTTACCGGCCATCTCGAAAATATACGAGACTCTCATCAAAAAAAGGCTAGTCTCATATTTAGAGGGAATTTCTCTGTTGAGTGCTCAGCAGCATGGATTTCGGAGATCAAAATCCACAAAAACTGCACTAGCGAATGTCATACAGTTTATAACAGAGGCATTGGATGGTTCAGAGGAGGCAGTTTATTTATTTATTTATTTATTTATTTATTTAACATAAACAGGAATCCTAACAGGAAGACCCAATAACAAGGATTCACCAAAATACAAGAAAACAAATACCTACAATAATGATCATGAACCTATATTACAAAAATAATAATAATAAGGGAGAAAAAGTTTAAAAATCTTCTTTTTCTAATAATTTCTACACGTATAAGCACACAGTCTTCTCCTAAAAACAGCTTGTGAAGAGTTGAATATGTCAATGAAAGAGATATGCCAGTTATAAAATCGTGTAATTCTCAGAAAAGTGGAGTTGTAATACAATGATGTGCGGGCTCTTGGGATATAGAAAAGATCTCTATTGCGACCAGTAAAAACACGAGTATTGAAGTAAATTTCACGAACAAGGGGAAAATCGAAATGATTATTCATTATTCGAAATAAAAACATTTGATCGAGAATAGCTCTTCTTTGCTCTAGGGTAATCATTTTGTACATTTTCAATCTTGTCTCATATGGACATGCTACCTGCCTGTTACCGAATCTGTAATATAGAGTTCTTGTGAACTTCTTCTGAATTCTTTCAATTCTGCTGATATATTTGTGATAAAAAGGGTTCCATATTGGGGTTGCATACTCGACTATACTGCGGACTAGAGAAAAGTACAGAACCCTCATGGTTTCTTCATTCTTGAAATTCCGTGTAATTCTCAGAACAAAACCGAGCATTCTGTAGCCTCTAGAAACAACATTATCAATATGATGTTCAAATGACAACTTCGAATCCAGAAATATTCCCAGGTTTTTAACAACTGTCACCTCCTCCACAATCAAGCCAAACAGGCACAGAGGTGCACCCACAATGTAGAAGTTCTTGGTGAAAGTTATATGTTTACACTTACTTACATTCAGGGACAGGTAAAGCAAAGAACAGAACTCGCAAAATCTGTTAAGATCATCCTGAAACCTCTGAACGTCCTCCAAGCTTCTCACAGCTAGGTACACTTTGATGTCATCAGCGTAGAGCTCAAAATTCACATAAACAAGATACCGGCAGACATCATTGATATACAAGCTGAAGAGAAGTGGTCCCAAATGAGACCCCTGAGGTACTCCCGATTCAACATTGTAAAGAGACGAGCAAGCATCACCCATAACAACATACTGAGACCTTTCACACAGGTATGACCCAATCCAACTTAACAAATCTGGTCCCACACCATAATCTAAGAGAACCTGCAGAAGTGTTGCATGATGTACTTTGTCGAAAGCCTTGGACAAATCCGTGTAAACAGCGTCTACCTGGACACCCCGATCCATATTTTCGGATATGTAATTGATGTATGGCGACAGATTAGTGAGAACCGATCTGCCTCTGAAAAAACCATGCTGTCTGGTGCTAATTTTTGATTTCAGTGGAAGAAATAGGTAGTCAGTTACAATAGATTCGAGCAACTTACCAAAGTGGTTCAAAATGGAAACAGGTCGATAGTTGGACAACAAATTAATTTTTCCGCTTTTATGAATGGGGGTAATTTTAGCAATTTTCCACAATTTAGGAAATATACCGGAACGCAGAGATTGATTGAAAATCAAAGCAAAGCTTTTGACTGTGTTAACCACCAAAAACTGATAACCAAGTTAGCACACATCGGAATAAGAGGAAATGCCTTGGATCTGATGACATCATACCTGCAAAACCGTCAACAGTTGGTTGATTTGAATGGCAGTAGGTCCGCAAGGCAGAAAATCATTTCGGGCGTCCCCCAGGGATCTGTACTTGGGCCAGTTTTATTTTTAATATATGTAGATGATTTGGTGTGCAACGTTGCAGCAGATGAAAAAATATTATTCGCTGATGATACATCCTTTTTGAACAAAGCAAAAACAGAGCGACTACTCAAGGAAAAGGCCGAAACATCTAAACAAAGCGCTATAGAATGGTTCAACAGCAATGATATGAAGGCAAATACGGATAAAACACAGAATTTGGTCATCACCACCAGACAACCCAATACTGATTGCATCTCCTTGCTGGGTGTAACAATCAGTGGAAATCTGACTTGGACGCAGCATGTGAATAGGTTATGTAAAAAGCTCTCTACTGCACTATTCGCAATCAGACAAATTAAGGCGATACTATCCGAAAAAGAAGCTTTACTCACCTACCACGCTCAGTTTCATGGACGTATGGTCTATGGTGTAATTCTGTGGGGATCGTCCCGAGATGCCCAAAGAGTTTTTGTGAAACAGAAGTGTGCCCTAAGATTGATAGCAGGAATCGATCAAAGAACAAGCTGCAGGCCATACTTTATCAAATATCGAATACTTACCCTGCCATGTTGCTACATTCTGGACTGCCTCTTGTACGTCCACAACAACAGAAGTGAATTTGTGAAACATACACAGATTCACAACCATCAAACTAGATCTAAAGAAAAATTCGTGGTCCCAAGAAATCGTTCAAAAAGGACACAAAACACGCATGTTTATAATTCGTTGAGAATGTTCAACAAACTTCCTGAACAAATAATATCGCTTGGTAGCGTGGCTTTCAAGAGGAAGATTAAGGCTTTGCTCACCGACAATGGGTTTTACTCTGTGGAGGAGTTCATGGAATATAAGTTTTAAAACAATTTATACAATAATTTTAATTGTATTCAGAACATTTGTAACATATATGTTTGTTTGTTAGTTAGTGTTGTGACACATTCTGTAATTTATTGAGGAAATTATATATTACTATTACTATTACTATTACTTTTACTAGACGTCATTCGTATTATAATGATAGATATAGGAAAACAGGAGTTTGTTGTACGCGGGTGGTTCAAATATGGTCGAGACAAATTCTTTGACACGTTTCTTTATCGAAAAAATTTTGAAATAATCACAGTTTTTCTAGGTAATTCCCCCCATTCCAGAGTGTTCGTAAGAAACCCAGCTATCACATACTCAAGCCACGACTCTACATACATGCTCGCCATCTACAGCATTTATCTGAATCATATTTAAACCACCCTCGAATATATAGAGGAGGTCCATTTATCTTAGGACGCCTTGCACCTTATTTTAACCCTGATACGACCAAATGCAGTCCGAAAATACTTTCAGTACCTATCTTTATAATACACGGAAGGCCATGTTGAATTTTCTATTTTGATCACTATTGATCAATGCAGGTGCGAACTATTTTTATATACACGTTTTGAAATTTGATTTTCTGTACCGATTTGTTTCAGGGTAAATTATTGTTTTGAGGTTGATAAATGAGTAAAAGAATTTTTAATACCGTTTTTAAATGGCAATCATATACTCTTTGATTTTTACAAGTAATTTAAGTGAAAAAGGCAGGAATTTGTACCTCGGGAAACGTTTCTCATGCTACTGTATAAGCATTTTCAAGTTGATATCGACAATTTTTCATCTTTGGTTTTGACTTTTCAGTATAAACCAAGTGACATTGTGTAAACCATGTAAGGAAAATCTGAATGAATGCTGCTCGAATTGTTGAAACTGCTATCAATGAACGGATATTAATTACTTGCATTATTATGAGATATTTTCGATGATGAACGAAAAACAACTATAATTCTATTGGAGAGTTTTGAAATTTTTCTACTCAAATCACATTTCAAATTACAATATTGCTGTCCTACGGTAAAAGCCTTGTTTGTACCTGGTGAAAAAAGTAACTTTCAACTTCTCTTAATCAAACCCAGAAGTTCTATTAAATGAGTTCTTATTCCACTTATTATTGTAAGGTCATTAAGTATTGAGTGTCTCAATCTTGAATCTCAGATAATTCATCAAATCATCAATTCATTGAAATGTGTCCCGGGGTATAAGAACTTCCGTTACTGACGTGCCAACAGCCGGCAAGACTATTTTGGACCGACAACAAAGAAAAATTGCTTCAAATCTCTTGACTGAAGTGAAAAAAAATTCGTCTGAACTAGGACGAAGTTTTCACTATACTTAGTGAAACAACCCTTTACTGGAATTCTATTCGAGCTTCTTCAATGTGAAGTACCTGCCTAGAAAACAATTATGTCTAGCTAGTAAGGATCGCCCACGTAAATTTGTAACGAGCTCCTCCCAACGCCACTAAGTGGTCTTTAACTGAAACTGATATGGGCCTCCTTCCTCAGGCAGCTATCGAGCCTGATAATTAACTAATTTTCTTGCCGTAACAACAGGATCCTTTGTTCATATTGGAATTTGAGGAAGCTGTCTCGTTTACGAGAGTTATAGCGTAATTTCGGAATGGAGTGGATGCTGGGGGGCCAGCTGTGTGTGCAAGCTATGCTGTCCATAATTGATTCGGAAGATGGATTCAGCGATGGGGGTTTACGTAATTTCATCCTTGTTTCCGTTGAAGGCCGTTGCATTGAGCATGTTGAAGAAGGTGCATTTTAGAAACACAAAAATAGGAAATTATAGAAAATTATTCTCATTTTATATGATTTTCTTCAGACTGAGCTAAAAGAAAATTGTGTTTTTCTACTCGATATTTCAACGACTACCATTGAGCTGATCCTAAATTTTTCACTGTTTCTCTTCAGGAATTGAGGAATTGAGCTTAATTTTTCTACTCCTAATTTTCTTTAGATCTTTGAATTTACGGAGACACATGGTAAAATAATACTCTCCAGTTTCTTGTTCTTCTACTTAGTTGATGAACTAAACAAACTACGAAATTTTGTTGAAGTGATTAATTGTGACAGTTTTCATGTTCTATCGACATGCTTCTTCAGATGGAAATCAGAACTATTTAATTATAAAGAGAATTATCAAACTTATTGTATTAAAAAAAAGTTCTCTATGTGGACGAGTGCTCGTGTTTATTTTTTTTTCACCTTGAGCTATCTCTCTGCGAAACTACATCCTAACGAATCATTATCCCTGGTTAGAATAAAACATCGGTATAATCAAATTTATGTCAATGACTCTTAGCGTTTTGGGAAAGGGCTGTTGACACAGATTTTTTTTATCATAGTCTGAGACCACATTGTATCAACCTCATGAACATCGCGCTTAATTAAGGCATGTTGACCAATTTGAATTTGAATTAAGCTGCTTAATTCAGTGGGGACATCTCCTGAAATATAACTACTGAAGATGCCAGACACTCGAACTGGCAAAACATTTAGAACTAATCCACGACGATGGCCAAAATGCTCGAAAGAACATGTTTCTATCAACAGAGTCTGTTATGTGGGAATACTTGAACGATAATGTCAGGAAATACTTTACTATGCTAACTATCAGTCACTAATAAGATATGGTAACATATTTTGGGGTAAAGTTTCTTTTTTTGTCAATCAAAAGAGTGTCATAAGAATATTGTTGAATATAGGGTAGAGGCAGTCTTGTAGGGGAAGTTTAAGTCACTGAGTGTGTTTACCGTGTTTGCTTTGTATCTGCACGAGTATCATATTTTGGGGTATAAGTTCATCGGTACAATTTATTTTTGTTAATCAGAGGAAAGTCATAAGAATATTGTTGAATATGGGGTACAAGCAGTCTTGTAAGGAAAAGTTTGAGTCACTGGGTATGTTTACCGTGTTTGCTTTGTATCTGCACCACTGTATTTTGCACCTTCATAGGAATCAAGCAGAATACCACAGAAACAACACAACCTCAGGATACAGTCCCCTAACAATGAATATAATTTTTTCATCACATAAATTGTCTCTTACTGAAAAAAGTCCATATTGCATGTGTATAAGAATATTCAATATGTTGCCCAATGATTTGAAAACATTATGAGATTACCGACTGTTTGAAGCAAAATCTATCTATCGCCCCTTTGGAACTCAGAAATGATCTAGAATCACTCAACAAAACCTAATCTAACCAATCATTATCCTGAACAGGGGAACATAGGACATGGAGTCCTGCTATGAATTGTCAACCCATCACGCCCTTTAGTTGTAAACCAATTTCGATATTTCCTTTCTCCTTTCATTTTACATTGTCATGAAAAGGATCTTTTGCAAAAAAAAATGTAAAATAGTCGAGCGAACTTGAGTAAAATTGAGAAATCTCATAGATGGTCTGGCGCATTCGCCATTCTGTTACACTGTCATGATTACAATATCGGGTGGTTCAAAAGTGGAAAGAGTGAATTCAAATCGCGCACAGATGTAAAACTTCAATTCTGATAGGGTAATTACAGAAAAGATGATGCAGAAGGTGAATCGGTGCAATCGTATATTTTCGTATTTGATATTGTTATAGATAAGTGAAGTACTCTTCTTCATGTTGAACAAACTTCCGTATCTTGTAAGTTCACTTATTGACATACAATTCAAATATTGTTTGAGTTATTATATGGCCAAGCCAAAAATATTAACTCAATGCTGGTGCACTTCAACTGTAGCGATTATTTCAGGTAACCTACTTCCTTAAGTAAAAAACAAATATTATAATTTCATAGTATAACCTCAAAATAAGGAATATTTTGAGGTGAGCCATTTCTCCCTCACCTCAAAGAAAGATGGTTTACTTATCCATGCAATCAAAAAAGACTAAGAAGAAAGACTGAAAACTTTTCAAAAAAATTCATCCTCAGAGGAAGATCTGGAAGCACCGATAATTGATGACTTTTCAGATGAAATTGACGACGAGAAAGAGAGTTGTGCTGGTTGTGGGGGTTGGGGGGTTGTGTGTCGGATACCGCCAAATCAGATTACTGGATTTCACATTGGCATTGTGGGGGAGATGGTATTTGTTGACTATTTTTATTTTTTTATTCATTGAACTTTTTATTTTTAATGATTTTCCGATATTAAATGATTTTTGATCAATGAAAAATCACCAGAAAAATAAATGGTTTTGTTTATTTATCGTATAAGTATTTCAACAAGAATATTCAAAACCTGAGCCACCTGTCCTCGAATTGCCCTACTGAGGTCTTTAGTAATTTAGCCCGAGGAATCGGATAGGCCTAACAGTTTTTCGGCCCAAAAGAGCCTTACACGAAACTTGAGGGCCAAATTTCATATTTGGGACCTATGCGGTTTTTCTTCAACAATTCGTGGCGTTCATTCAGATCAGGATGCGTAAATTCATATTCTAAAACTGAGGTCATCAGTAATTTCTTTCAGGGAATTGATTGGGCCAATCAGATTCATGGCCCGATAGAGCCTCATGCAACCAATGAGTTCTTAAATTGATTTTTGAAAAAAAAATGCTGCAAATTTTGGTTTCAACCAATTCGGATGTTAAATCTCTCTGAATGCGAATTTGAAATGAAAAATGAGATGTTTGAATTCGAAATTCCAAAGTTGGAGCTTTTATCTTGTGTAAGGCCTTTCAGACCCAAAATCAGATCGCCTTTATCTGAGAAAAGGTACTCAGGACCTGGAATCAGAATATGAATTTTTGAAACTTGATCTGAATGAATGCATTAGGTTTTTTTCAAAACACCCGAATATGGTCAAAAAAAAATTTCGTGGTAATCCTAATTTTCAATAAAAAAGATGCGTTAGACCTCAAATCTCGTATGGACTCAAAATATAATGCTATTTTCCACCGGTGCTCGAAATGAATTTACCCTCCAAAGACTTTAGAACCACCAGGTCAATTATTGAAATAATCGACCAGTAAAGAATGATCTTGACGTCGATCAAGTCCTATAGTATACTAACATATGAGGAGAAGTTTGGTTTTTGAATATTTGTCGAAATGGTCAAAAAAGTAATTCGACTGAAAACAAGAATTAACAACCAGCAAATTTAACATTTTCTTCTTCAACTTCTGAACCTACTGATTTTTCGTTTGCAATTTATATTGTCCAAACATTGGATCAAAAGGTTTTTTCAACTGTATTGGTCGTATTCTGCATAAGTTGCTTGAGGCTTTGCTAGAGATGTTCAAGAGTGACATCAGAGACAAAATTCTCTATTGCTGTTTCATATTGTGAAATTTTTGGATGGCTTTATCGTTTTCCCTGAAGAAATTAGAATCTACCTTTATGAACTTCACTATCTTCTGGAATCTGACCCATAATTGAATTGAATACTCTTATTCAAATGATTCAAATGTTTCCGAAACCTCCTACAGAAGTTCGAGATTTGTGGTTTCACTTGATGTTTCGTCCATTCAAGAAACGTCAAAGGCGAGATACAAAACAACAAGCAGTATAATTGATCATGTCTCCTGCCAAATTTCCCTCTAGATCTCAACCCGGATCCCGTGAAGACAAATAATTGACTGTGCGGAACTGACAAGGATTCCGCAGAGGTTTCATTTTCCAGTATGTCGTCCTGCGCGTCATTGAGGTCAGCAAAATGTCGAACTCTGTGTTGTACTGTCAAGAGAACAGTTGACACGGTGCTTGTTTAATTTGTAAGACAGTACATAGAGAAAAAAAGTTCATCTTCATTGGCGACAAAATATTCAGTTAAAGTGACATTGCAACAGGAGGCAGTAGAGAAATGGGCTTTTTGAAAATTGAATTGAATCAATCATTCCCTGAAAACAGACCCCTCGACAAAGAACCAGAGCCAGCATTCATGAAATTATATATTATATGAGATCAATTGTCACACGCACACTTTATCCTGAATTTGGATATCGAGAAGATTCAAATTATGGAAAGAACTTTGACGAAATTAGACAGCATAATAGTAGGTATATTCTTAAACAATATTGTATATTCCAACACAAACTAAATTGAGTGCTGTAATTGCCTTCTGCTACGAGTATTACACGATATTTTTTCTATTTCAGTCGAGTTTGGACTAAGTATATATCTAGATGGCTTTTGTATTCCATCTGCATTTGGTCTCCTATGAAAATTGACAGATCACGGAATTTTAATTCACGTGTGTTGAAAATCGATAGGATCCAAAGATATAACTGAAAACAATCCTGTAATGAGTTCATTACGTCATTACTTTCAGTACCGAAATAAAATACGATACTGATAAAGATAAACAACTTTTCAAGACATATAGGACAACCAGGCAGAAGTCGAATAAATTCAGAGTTCCAGTCCTTGGAACAAAACTCAATTGAAAACTAGTTCAATAATGATAGAAGTCAGGAGGTCTCATAATGGTCTTCACGTTGAGATGACTACTTCTTGAAAAAAATTAAATTTTGTTTGCTGTTGGGAATATGTTATTGTTCGTGTAGTACGCGATCAGTAGTTTGTAATCCAACGTGTTTGATGTGTCAATGGCGAGCAGTCACAGACATGTTAAAATATTGATCAATAAAAGGAAGTTTCTTTGTTAACAAATTACAGATCACATATTGAAAAAATGTACGATTCTGAAATTTATTGAGATGAGGTTGATGAAGAAATCTTATATACCTAGACTTTCAAGACTTAACTTTTGTGATAGATTCAAGTGTCTTCGTTGTTTATTGTTAAATAAGAATTGAGTAGAACTCTAGAACAAATTGATACCAGACTTTTTTCATTCAAAATACATTTCGTTTTTTTTTCAGAGATGGAAATGGATTACCAAAGTAGGTTCGGAAAATGCAAAATCTTCACACACTGCATTCGATTCTACTAGAAAATTGTGATTTATATTTAATCTAAGCAGTCATGAAAATCCTCGATAATTTGATATCAAAAAAATAAACATTTCTTATTCGAAGAAAATTGGTTAGTATTAACATAACCATCATATTTTTATATATATCAGAATGACAATTCTCGTAATATGTCTTAGTTTTTGGTCCTGAAAAATATTCTGTTTTCTTGTGTTATAACATGTTTGGTTTATCTATGGGAGATGATTGCCTCTCATTGGGGTCCCGTAGTGGTCTTCAAACATCTGAAGTGCCGAAAAATCATCACCTGGAAGGTCGTATCCGGTTTGAAAAAACCCTCACGACCAGAGAGCAACAGTTTGTGGAATTTGAATTTGAATATCGAAGGAATTTCGAAGGACAAGTGTGATTACGTCTCCAAATTAGCCGATGAACATGGTATCAAAGTGATTCTTCAGCAAGGAGTCTGATTTGTGCTCCGAAACGTTACGCTTAAAATTTTAAAGTGTTTTCATTTTCTTTCTGTTCATTGTTAGGCACCAATTTTTTCACGTAAAGTTTTGGCCCCTGACAAATTAGTGCTTGAAAATTTTTACGCAGGGGCTTTTCTTATATTATTAAAAATTTTTTTCTAATTCTTTCTTGTTTCAGAGACTGGGTGAGAAGACCCATATTAAGTTTCAGGAAAATGGAGAGTCCTCCCAGAAAATATTTCAATAGAGTCTTGAGATTGCCGAGATCCGACTGTAAAAAGAGATTTTTATTTGACATTTTCTGAAATTTTTCTTTCAAATTTTGAATGAATCATCTCGTTCGTTTTATATGTTTTGTTTATTCATTCATATTTTATTTTTCGACTGTTATAAAGAATAGTGTTTCTACATACTTGCATTATTGTTTTATTTATATTTTCAATTTATTATAAAAATTATAAATTATAATCATAGGTGAGCTCAATCAATCAACCCACTCTTCTGCTTTCGATAAAACTCATTTTTCTATACTATAGAGAGTCTGAAACTTTCCACTGGGCTGAGTTGGGGAAATTGTTAGAGCCAAGTACCTAGCTCTCTTCGGAACTTGTTCTTCTTCTGGACCAACGAAGCTCTCCAACAATTCCAGTAGATCTCGCCAGAACCGGCCACGCCTTTTGATAGGAATTATTCCTGGCATTTTCCGGAATTGAATCGGCCGCGGTTATTTACAGAACGGCGTTCTTTGTGAGAGCCACGCAGAATGATAAAACGTCGGAATGGAAAGCCGTAAAATTTCCTTTCTAGAACTAATAAAAGGAAACCATATTTCAATAATCCGGGAGTAATTCGAAACCAACTGGGTGCGCTGCAGTCTCGATTTATTCCCCACCATTCAATCCGATTTACGGTCGGTACAAACGACGCGCTTTTCTCAACTTCAAAATGAGCTTCCATAAATTGCAGGCACTTCTGTCCCACATCTCCCAGATCAGAACGAGGGAAAAAAGTTTATGAAAAACTCTCAATGTGAGTCGTTAATGAACTCAGTCACTCTTATGTGGTCTTCTGTGTAGTCTAGATCTTCGTTTATGTTATCTTTTACTATCGGTCTGAAATGCCATCACGTAAAATGACTGAATTCGAGTAAAATAACCTGAGACCAGTCTGGGTTGATTTTTAAAGTCGAGGCATTATTTATAGAACTGTAATAAAGTAAGGGAAAAAAAATGAATCATATGAATATACGTAGTGTTTCAAAAAGGTTGACCCCCTTTTCTACGATAGATAGAAAACTGAAAAATAGTAGGAGTTTGTACAGTAAAAATATTTCGTATCGCCATCCGTATTCAAGATACAGGGCGTTGAAAAAGAAGAAAATATACACATTATATACGATTTTGCCAAAACTACTAGCAACATTGGAATGAAATTTTATACGAATATATTCTCGAAGCTGATACTTCTGATGAATGTGTTTTGTTGTCTGACTCTCATAGAGGACGCTAGTGACATGGTTCGTACCAAGTTACCACTTTTTAAAATCGAATCAATTAAGCTGAATTTTGAGCGATCTTGAACAATCACATAGAAAAATCCGTACTAGCAAAACATGCGCTGACAGATGGACACAACATAGATTTCTCAAAGGCGGAGATTATCTCCAATATCAAAAGTACCTATCCCAGGCAAAACATGAGGGCCATTGAAATTTATTAACACAAAAATAATATCGACAGACAAAAAGACAACCCTTTCTTACACAGCGCCTGGTAACCGATCTTAAAAAAAAAGATCAAGCCGAAACGAGCCGGGAGCGATGGGCCAATCAACATCGCGCACGTTAACTCACCACCGTATCCCGCCATAAAAACTTAGGTGAAATTATTCCTAATGGACCACACCCAAAGCCCGGAAGACTCTTTTAATACCAGTGTATATTTTCGTGAAAACATTAAACTATTTATGAAACATTTATGATATGTATAATTACGGAACCAACTGAATTGAATGAATGTGCCATATAAGTGACGTCCTGAAATGCAAGAATTTAGTTAATATTTCATTTATAGTTACTCAAGCATAAGATTATACTTTGTTAGTTCTGATGATACTATTCCAAACTGTTGTTTTATTTTTCGTTATGAGTGAAAGTTTATATCATCTGCATTGTTTCAATCGAGTTGAAAATAATATTATGATTGATACCTATTTTTAAATTTTCACTTCGTTGATAATTTGTACTCTCACAGTTTGATGGTAAGTTGTTTCGTTCATTGGGACAACTGATTTGTGTTTAATTGATTGAATTCAAATATATAACATACGTATAATGAGAAATATACCACTGTTAACGAATTTCACATATACCGCCTGTCAAAAAAAGTAACGGGAATTTGTTATGCCCGTACAGAATGGATATTGAAAATTTCTTCCTTTTTCATGCCGAGTTTGAGTGCGATCCTTCAACCAGTTTCTTCATGGCAGCTTGTTAAGTGGGTGTCGATTTTCAACGAATGAAGAGCTTTGCATCAAATTTTGTGTTAAAAACAAAATTCCTCTCGCTGACGCGTTGAATATGTTGCAAAAGGCTCAGAGTGATTCAGTTTTATCCAAAACCCGCACATGCGAGTGGTACATAACGTTCAGAAAAGGTTTTGAAATCGTCGAAGACATGCCCCTTTCTGGGCAACCTTCGACCTCTCTGAGAGAAATTAATGTCTATGCAGCGAAAGAAATAATTGTAATCGAAAATCGTTCTACCAACTCAAAATATCTCTCAAGAGTCTTTTAGTACCATTTTAATTGAGCATTTGGGCAAACAACTCGTGGATTTCACCTAACGTTTCGCCAACAACTGCGGTAGGCATCTTCTGAAGATGCCTACCGCTGTTGTGAGCGAAGTATTAGGTGAAATAATTCCTAATAGACCACGGCCAATAAGCCCGGAAGACTATCCTAATGTCACGTTTAGAGTCCATTGAAGTCATTGACAGAATTCGGCGCGTGACTTGAATGCCATCCCAGAAAGTACTTATAAAAGATATTTTGAAGAATGAAAAAACCATGACACATGTTTATAGCCTCTAATGGGGAATACTTTAAATGCGACAATATAAATTCAGATGATTCGATGTAAAATGTGTTTCATTCACCAATTCCTGGTTTTCAACAGGAAAATTATTTCTTGTTCCTCGTAAGATCTCTTCACTGTATCGATAATTGAGACACTTACCTTGTATGAAAATGATTCCCAATGGTTCATACTAGTTATGGTTCTTAAGTAGCAATGTACATTAACTGCCTAAGCTGACTTCCTAGACTTTCAACGCCTTGCAATGACCTATCAGTAACGGCAGTTCTACTACTTTACTGCCTAGTAAAAAAAATATATATTTCTATATGATTCTCTGGGCTCTTTAAACTGGATTATCTCCTCTTAGAACCGATCGAATCATGTATCTAAGACCGTTTACTGATTCTTCTCTATAATCTGAAAAACATGTTATCTAGTGGTTATCTTATAGACATATAGACACACCACGTTGTTGTGGAAAATGAAAATTTCACACTGCATATGAATTAACGTTCAGAGTGCATTGTGGACTGATGGGTAAATGCACCAGGAAACTATTAAGTGTTCTTAAAAAGTGTTCCCAGAACCTTATTTCTGAAAGTTCTTTTTCAGGATTAAACAGAGCATAGCAACAAAAAAAGAGTAGAACTGGTTCATTCTGTTGCTACGATGAGACAACTTGAAACAGGGGGTAGCTGCATTCTTCTTCATTCATATTCAATATCTATGTTTGTTTCTTTTGGCCAAAAATAACGAGAATCATGCTAAAGCATGACAATGGCTTCGCTTCTCAAACTTCACTAGTTTCCGGACAGTTCTTCTACTCTTCCGGTATACAAAAGTTTTTCCCGGCCAGGATCGTACATCTTGAGCAGATTTTGTTCCTCCTTCGGTTAAGAAGAACGGGGTTGAAGAATTTCCATGGAACACTCCCCCGGTCGTCATCTGCAGGAGATCAAAGCGTCCGTCTAACCGAATCTCATGAATAATACATCAGGGAACGAGACGAAGTCGACAATTTCACGTGATACACAGTCCGACCTTCGTAATACAAAAGTGAATAGTACAAACATCGAATTCTTAATGGTCGCATAAATCGGCAGAGCCAGTCGACGCAATCACTGTTTCCTCCTCGTTGATTGTTCCTTAATTTCTTTCGGATGGAGATTTCCGACTTTTTACACGCCCGGATAATGGAACTAATCCCCTTCTGCCCCTTGTACTCGAATTTTAATCGGGTGCTTCAGAAGGCTATACCTCGGACGGCGTTTAATTCCTTTCATCTTTGGGTCGACTCGACTGCAAATCTAATAGGAAAAAAGATCGTATTGTGATTTAAGGTCGGAATTCATCTCCTTGAATTCTCGCTCATCCTGAAATTTCGAAATGGTACAAAGAATTTTTTACATTGAATGAGGTGAATGCAATAAAATGAATGGCCCAAAAAGCGACCCATGTGCAACATGAATTCTTATTTAATTCCAGTTTTTTTCGGGGAATTATTTGATGGATTTATAGGAGAATGGGATTTTCAAAGATGATGAATTCTGAAATTCTTCACATTAGAAAATTTTCTGGTTCGTGATAACATTTAAATTTTATTTAAGCGTCTTAAAATCAATTCAACTATACTTTTTTACGTTTGTTAACTCAGAACTTTTGACTGGGTGATTTTGATGATTTTCCTTACTTGTTTCCTTTTTTTACATGAGCATTGTTTGATATAGAGATATTCATCAGAATATATATTGTTTTCGATACTTTTAAGGAGCTCCTTTAATTGGGTTTCAATTTTTCTAATACTTTCAACTTCACAATACGTTCTTTTTGTCCACATTTCGTTTCTTTCTGAGGTTTTAGAGGTTAAAATATTAGTCGGGCTCCCATTATTCTAATTATAATATTAACTTATGTCAATCATTCTGCGAAGAAATATTAGATAATTTTCACAAGTCTGTTAAGTCTGTTTTTCGACAGGTAGGGTTTTATCATTTTTATTCAGGACAACTTCGTACCATCGAGGACCTAGTTGAAATATGCCATCAAGGATCACACAATAATAGATGTCTTTGAAGTTGTAACCAAAGACCTTTCATCCTACGATCCTATGATAAGTCTATTGTTGTAACACAAGAAAGTATTTAACACATTGTGCTGGATTTTCCACTATAAGTTTGAAAATCCAGTTGGAAATCAAGATTCAACATGGAGTAAGATCATCTATTCAAACTAAGATTGAAAATGTTTTGGCAAAAATTAGCGCCACTGACAACTCACACAATTGGGAAAGCAATGTCCTTACAAATGTAGAACTAAAACACAAATGATCCGGGTTCTCAAAAAGAAAATTACTGTTCACATTCTCTGAAAGGCTGAAATAGTGTCAAAATAGTGCGAATAGCTGCGAAACAGAATTCAGGATCATCTTCAAAGTGATTTTGCAAATATAGCAAATGTGTTCAATTCAAATAATTATAAACGGCTGATACGTTCGAATTGAAGCAAAATTTTGAAAGGAAACACTCCTTTCACAGCATTTCCACATTTTTCAGATTGAAAATACAAATCAGACATGCGAAATGAGGTTACGTTAACCGTGTTTGAGAGATTATTTTGAAATTTCCGATTGAACAACCAGAGGGCGCTAAATCTGCTCTGATGAATTATAAAACGAGAAGGCTCAACGTAGACGAGGTGGTCGTGCTTCCCTTTCATTTTTCAACGAGATGGACGTTGGATTCGAGTTCGACGCCCCCTCTCGCGTCGCTAATGCAATTTTCGGTGTACGGATACGACAGGACGAACGGGTCGAGGTGAAAGTGGCCAAAAATACAGTTATTCCGGTCTATTAGGGCGTCGGAAACGAAATCAGGGAAAGTATCTACTCGGGAGATTATTTTATTAGTATCGTGAAGCTGTTGACAGTCTTGAAAAATTTAAAATGTGAACTCTTAGATCTTGGATTTAGTATCAGCAATTTCAGACAAAGAACAAATGATTCTCAACGTCAAGCTTTGTTATTAGCAGTTGGTAAATAAAAACTTCCTACCGAAAATCTAATATTTATACCGAGTGTCCCTCGACTACGGTATTCGTGCGACACTCGGTATAAATATTAGATTGTTAGATTATTCTTCACTTTTGAAATTTTGGTGTTAGGTTTTAAATTTATTTTCCTGAATTGTTTTCTTGTGAAACTTAGATTTTCCTGTCAGAAAAGTCCCTTTCAATGTGAAATTACGAGAAAATTTGTTCAAATAGAGGTCTACTGAAACATGGACATCTTCGAGGAATTTCATTGGTTTAATGTCGCTTTTGAGCTTCCGCGACAAGAAAGAATCATGATTCCGTCACAAGAGTCGAAATTAAAAATCATGACACAAGAGTGTTGCCAGATTCGGCAATTTCGAAAAAAATGGGTTATCACCCATTTTTTTCAAATTAACATCCCATTTTTCATACCCATAATGATATCTGTTTTAAAAAATAATGTTGATGTGGAATTAACAACAATGCTCTCAAATTCATATTTCCTGAGATATTCGGAAAGAAAAATTTACGCGATCACCTTTCGAATTTTTTTCAGATAAAATTTGAATATAGAATTGTACCTATGAAAAATGAGGTTCTTCTTTGAAAGAATTGGGTTTACACGTTTTCGAAATTGCCAACTCAGACAACGTTACCATCCGTATCATCGAATTGGTTGAGGCACCTCAATTCAGCTGCAATTTAACTCCTGAAGATGCCAGAGAGCTGGTGACACTTCTGCATCATTATTTTTTAATTCCGACTGTACTCAATGAGGTAGGCAAGAAAAATAAGGTCTCTCTGATCTGGGTTCCTGGTCATTCGGGAATCATAGGTAACGAAGAGGCCAATAAACTTGCCAGAGGTGGTGCTCGGAAACCACTCACTGGCCCAGAACCTTTCTGTGATACAGGAAAATTGTCATATAAGAAGTTTCTGGAGAAGGAGAAAACTGGAAGAGAAACACTCTGGCAGAATCTCCTAGGGATGGGTCACTCCAAAAAGTTCCTTCGGAATTTTGAAATAACAAGATCCTAAAAATATTTGGATCTCAGTAAGAACCAACTACACCTTCTTACAGGCTTCCTTACAGGGCATTGTCGATCCAGAATGCACTTGCTGAGAATGGGCGTATCGGACACTGACGAGTGTAGATTCTGTGTGGAGGAGGAAGAAACTCCTATTCACCTAGTCACTGAATGCTTTGGCATTGTAAGCCAAAGGAAACAATGCTTTGGTCAAGAGACCTGTAGGAGCGAGGAATTACCCTCACTGAAGCCTTCCGAGATATTGGATTTCATAAGATCTCTGGGACTGGAAGGCGAGCTGTAAAGCTTTACAGGGGGCACAATAGACCATGAGGTCGTAGTGGACTGTAACCCCTTTTAAACTATTAACTTTTAACCAATTCCGACTTTTGTATCAGAATTTTTTAAAAGCAAACGACATTTTTTCAATAGAAAAGCTTGAAAATATCCATATTTTAGCGGAGCTCCAATTCAATTTTTTTCCTGATTTCAGGTTGAAGCGAATTTGAAGTATATTCGAAAATATCATATTGAAACAACGGAGAATTTCATAAAGATTTCATTTTCATCATAAAGTAAGAGGCTTGCCGTTTGAAAAACTGAAGTTGGTGTCACTTCCGGTAAAACCCACGAATCTCAAAATATTTAGAGAAGTCATCTCCCTAGTCAAAACTCACATCCAAAATTTCAAACGTGAATTTCAATTCCACGGCGAAAATTGTTCTAACGGAAGGATTCGTGGTAAATATAAAAGGGAATCTGTGGTTTTGGATTTCAGCGCATCATATTCAGATGACTGTACCAAGTTGGATCATTCTTTTTTGTCATGTTTGTTATTGTTGGGGTAAGGTTAATGCAACGTAATATTCCAAGACGAGAAACTACAAAAACAAAAAAATTTAGGACTTGATTTTTTCTCAATAATGAACTATTTATCATGGTTTTGAAATTAAGAAACAAAAATTGGGTTAGCTATATCGGCTGAGAAAATTGAAAATATTACCATTCCTGAATGTTTTTGATAAAAATGAGAATTTCTATACGAAATCAAACCAAAAATAAGTAGAGCACCTAAATTACATTTTCCTACCAATGATGCCTGAAAGTTTGTGGATTGCCTGACAAAAAGTGAATAACTGAATTAAGAAAAGTAGAAAATAAATGCTTTTTTATCATGGATAGTATTAGAATGAGTCAAAAGCGTTTACGAATACGCAAATTTAAAAATCACGAACAAATATTCACACAGTCCGTTAGAGACGCGAAAGAAGTTTTCAGCCTGTTGGAAGAAGGAGCCAAGGAAGTAGGCCTCAGGATCAATGAACACAAGACCAAATATATGGTTATCACAAGAAATGTTACTCCAAATGACTACAATTTTGAAGTAGTAAAAGAATTTAAATATTTGGGAGCAGTCATAACAGCTGATAACAAGAATGAAAGAGACGTGGAATCGAGAATTATGGTCGGGAATGGGGCATATTATTCCTTGGCGACGCTTTTGAAATCAAAATTAATTTCAAGAGAAGCGAAAATAAAAATCTGCAGAACTATCATTCATCCCGCAATAACTTATGGGAGTGAAACATGGATCCTGAATAAACGTGAGGCTGATAGATTGCAGGTACTGGAACGGAAGATCCTGAGGGCTATTTTTGGGCCTTGTAGAGACGAAATAACGAGAGAATGGAGAATAAGAAAGAATCAAGAACTACAGGCACTTTATGGGAACGAGAATAAAGTGCGACACATCAAGTCCAATCGCATAAGATGGAAAGGATATGTTATGAGGTCACAAGATGGAAGACTCCTCAATACAGCATTCTGGGAAAGGCCTGAGGGTAGAAGAACGGTTGGTCGTCCAAGAAAACGGTGGAAAGACGCAGTGACCAGTGATTTGCAGAGACTGGGAGTAACACAATGGGAGCTAGCAGTACAAAATCGACTAGAGTGGAGAAGAATAGTAAATGCGGCCAAGACTCACCTTGAGTTGTAGAGCCATTGATGATGATGATGAAATATTTATTAATTTTCTGATGTTGAGTATTGTAATTAATTTTTGAATGAATTTCTCGTGATGAGGTAAAAAATCTGCATAACTTTGAAAATTCTATTGAGACTCCCAAACGAAACTTATCTGAGTTTTTTTCATTCACCATAAAAAACTGAAGAACAAATTGACCACCGTGCAGGAGTATTATCACCACCCGAATAGACATGGATAATAAATCAGAAAACAACCTTGCCTTACCCCAACAAAAACTAATCTTATCGAGCGAAGATTCCTGTAAAATATGTCGCATCGCTTGTTCGATCTTTCCCTTATGGCAGCACTCCCGATCGCAGTGACATCTCCGTTTTTTCCCGCAGTGAACGTAAAACGCATTTGTCAAATTCGAGCACACCTAAGGCAAACGATGACAAATCCTCTTATATAAACGTATCAACTTTTAGCCATCGGCGCGGCGTAGCGCTAGAGCCCAGCTCTGGCAGTTTTTCCACAGCCCCCCCCTATCCCCTGGGCTGAAAGCGGGCACTTTGGGGGATGCGACGAGACCGTGGAGTGCGCCAACCTTTTTAAATTTTGAGGCGCACCTAAAAAACGATATGATCCATTAACAAGGCTGCAGCTAATCGGGCATACCGGTGCCTTTTGGATTCGCAGCGTTCTTGAATAGCTAGAGTAGGTCGTAGTTCTGGGGATATAAATGCAAATGAAAAATTCATAGCGAAAAGGTTGATTTTTTATATCGATAGGTGTATATTTACGAGAGAGGTTTAGATGTTTCAAGAAGTGGCATTGAATGAAAAAACAAAATTTCATAAATTCTCAAACATCTTCATACGATTTCGAGTTCCGTCCACTATTATGCCGACGATGTCAGGTGTATTCATTTTCTTACCCGACGGAGAAAGATTTTGATTTGTGTAGTTTTATGGAAATATCAGAAAAACACTGTTTCAAACTCAATGTGCACAACACTGTCGCTATCTTGTTCGGGCCTTATATATATGAGAGGAGTAGATCGAGGCAAAGATTATAGAGTATAAAAATGGGAAACGAAGCGACTACAGTGATGTCAGCGACATCTGTTTTTCAAATGTAATGTTATGGTTAAAATACTTAATCAGGGTCCATTTGGCATAGATTATATAGAGATTATTAGTAGGCTGTTGTCAATTTTGAAAGAAATACTTGAATAAATATTTTTGCTGAATGATGATTGTATTTTCTCGAGTATTTTCCACTGAAATAACTCGAAACTTACTCTTGTAGCACCTAGCTCACTCCATAATCTTGGTTTGTGTGTTTTTCTGTTGTTTATTTTGTGTTTAAAACTGGTCGACATTCGAAATGCATGGTGATTAATTGCAGAAATAATAGAAAGAATAATCTTGAATATGCGTAAAATCAGCTTTCAATCTTACTTGTGGGAACTGCATGATTACCTTCTTTTCATTATCAAAGAGAATGGAAATGTAAGTTTTGAAACTCGTATCATGTAACTGTCTTGTTCATTGCTTTTTATTTTCAGTGTTGTCAAATGGATAGAGGTTTCGGGGCAAAAATATATTGTTCTGGATAATTCGTTTGCGAACCGAATTTTCTTCGGACTCATTGATTAGATAAAAAAATTCCACTCATAGAGGCAATGGGGGCCAGAAGAACGACTTGTCTCTACAAGTCGTCAAGAGAACAACCCACCTCTGTGGGTTGTTCTCTTGACGACCCTTCCAGCAGTTCGACTCATCTACTGAACCCTTTAGACTCATTGAGGTAAAAACACTGGGTAAGATATGTATGAATCGGGTCCAGAACAACTGTTTGACTTATCGATGTTTGATTTATCGAGAGTTCACTGTATGAAGAAGTTCTTGAAATTGTTATAATAATTCTCTAATATGTAAACGAATTTTTGGAATATCCTCAATTTCATAATTATGGTATTGTAGTTGATTTTACACAATCATTTCAAATAAAAATATAAAGAATCCAGAAGCGCATTCCATTTGATTCAAAACAATGTGTAGATGGAAAATATCGTCCTGATCAAAAAACGGAGCTCTGCTTTTGTTTTGTCGATCACGATGTTTCCCTAAAAGCTCGACAAAGAATACTCAATTTAATAGAAATTTATGAAAAGTATAATTCGAATTTCGCGCCTATTAAAATAGTTTTCTGTACTGAATTATGTTTTCAGCGCCATATAGGTGTCAAAAGTAAGTAACTAGCCAAAAATTGTAGTCGGATTTTAGTACCACAGATGTAAGGGCGTTTCCTATCTTTCTAGCTCTATAATCTTTGGATCGGGGTTTTTGGCTGAGGGACTACCTGTGGTTGTTGGTGAGAAGGTTGCGCCAGTGTCTGATTGTGTTAAGAATCTGAGACTTCATATAGCTTTTGGATTGAGATATTTCCACTAGCCTGAAAAAAGCATACATGAATTTGAGATTGATTTATAAACAATGCGATATCTTGAGTGGAAGTATCAAAATCACTCTGCGAGTCCCTGGTTCTGTCTCACCTGAATCGCTACGATACCTTATATGGACCATGTTCAACGTACAATGAAGAATGCAGGAGGTACAGAATTCTTGCCTTCGATTAATTCTTGGTATAAGAAAGTTCGAAAGAATAAATCATACTCTTCAATTAACTAATTGGCTTAACGTGGAGAATAGGAGAATCTTGCATTATGTTGTGCTTTATCGGAATGTTCACGTGGCCAAGACAGCTCCTTATCTGTACCACAAGATAACGTATCGTTCTAATGTACAGGGTGGGCAAAATTGGTGATACCTGAACTACAACTTTTTAACCGTGAGAGGTAGAGGAAAATGAATAATGACACGTTACGGTAGTGTTTTTTAGAAAAACTGATAATGCCATCAACTGCATTCCTCTATCTTCTTTTGTTTTCGAGTTATAGGCCAAAATTGAAATTTGGGCGATTTCGACTTTGGCCATTATCTCCGTTTCTGTTTGTGCTAGGATGTTGAGATGAAATCATTATACAGGCACTTAATTTTTTCATAGCAATCCAGTAACGTACTTAGTTTTTTCCCAAGAGGGTAAGCTTTTAATACACAATAATAATAACTGTAATGTAATATGAATCATGAATCTGATCGACGAAACAGTCACATGTAGGGGTGGAGTGGGAGTACCTGATACCAAAAATTAGACGCAGACAAGATTTTTGAAGATTTCTAGTTGACACCTTATCTGTCACTTCATTAATGATATCTCATCTCAACAGTGACAACAAAATGAATGGGCGCACGAATGGTTTAATCCTTACCCTCTTCTTTAGTTCCATTGTATATCAATAAAGAATTGAGGGATATTTTTTTAAATTTTTCCCCTAACTAACGTTCAATATTTTTCGAGGTATAGAATAAATTCTTTGAAAACATTTTTGGTTGTCCCAGAAAAATATTTGCATTATCTTGTCTGTTGATGGTTCACATCCATGCTTGAGAAGTTATTTTATTGGCCCTGGGGTTGTGGTTGAATTTTTAGTCGAATTATCGAAATACAAATAAATCATATGAATTCATGTGATCAACTGTTCGTTAATGAATGTTTTCGGCGCAACCCAATATGCAATTATGTGGGTTTCTTTATTTTATGGAATCATTTGTTTTTTGTGAGAAGTACTTTTAGACACACGTCTTGGTTCATTTTTTATTTTAACTCAGTTTCATTCTTTCGTGAATCTCAAATTTTCAAGCATCATAAAACAAGATATTTTTCACAAAAAAAGCAGATTCCATAAAATAAAGGAATATACATGATTGAATATTGAGTAGATGAAAAAATAAAGTTAATAGGTTACCATTTTGAGGGGATTCTAACATGGGCCCATTTCACAGGATAATTGGAACAAAATATTCAGAAAATATATTTCGTTTGATAAAAAAGAGCCTTCCTCTTGCTTTCGAATTCCGTGAAATGAAGAAAAGCAATTCAACTAAGGAATGAAACAGAAAATGTGTGTCAAAGTTGCTAACATCATAAATCAGGATATTTAGAAAAAAACAGATTCCCAATTTAGCAAGGAAACAGTTTCGACCTGAATCAGTCATATTGAAGAAACAATTTCGAACATAATTTCCTAATATGAGTTCTTCAAAGAATTTATTGCTCTTTGGAATTGGGGATATATTTAGTGTTTTGAGTTTTGAACAATTTTTGTTGTTAAGAAAAAGAAAATTCTTTGCCTTTACGGAGGCCACATCGAGAACATTTTTGAAACATAGATGAATTCAAAATAGTAATCATCGAAATGAATACCATTTTCAATTCCCAGGCTCAGAGATCTTTTATCATGAGGTTGGAGAAATGATATTAGATTTTGTCACTGAGATGAGAGATATACCGGTTTCGGCCTATATATCTCTCATCTCAGTGACAAAATCTAATATCATTTCTCCAACCTCATGATATACCGGTTTCGGCCTATATATCTCTCATCTCAGTGACAAAATCTAATATCATTTCTCCAACCTCATGATAAAAGATCTCTGAGCCTGGGAATTGAAAATGGTATTCATTTCGATGATTACTATTTTGAATTCATCTATGTTTCAAAAATTTTTGTTGTGTTGGATTTGTGTTTCGTAGCTAATTTCACTTTTTGAACTTCACTTTGAATCTTTTTCGGTTCATTTTTTGAATTTATTTACACCTATTGTTTATTCGCAAAACTATAACACAATTTTCGAAGATCGTACCTAATGATGATTCTGCTTATCTGATAGAAACAGCTTGAATTTATGACACAGTCTAATTCAGATTCCACGAAATTCATAACTCTCTCGGAACTATGTACTGTACTGCTTTGAACTTTTTCCAACTGCTTCGGAATTTTTTCCAACTGTTTTGACATTTTTTCAACTGCTTTGAAATTTTTTCAAATTTCTGAAATGTTTTCCAACTGCCTTGGGAATTTGCCAACTGCGTTCAACATTGGGGAGTTCATCACTCGCCATCCCCCCTTGGGCCCGTCCCTGTTTTTCAGTAACTCAAATCTCGAGAAAAAAAAAGATCAGAAATGACAGAAATGAAAATTCTGAGAAAACGTTATGAAACGAAAAATTAATGAGAAATTAAAAATCGGTTAATTAAGAAAGAAACGAAGTTTTCGAACAAAATGGAAGAAAACCCGAGAACTATATACGAAATATACGAAACAGAAACTTGAAAGTGAAAACAACAGTTAAACAATGATTCATCGGAGTAAATAACGATCGATTGGAGTAAAAACGGCATTTTAAATGAAGCGCTATATCCCGGACTAAAAAGTGGTTTATCATCCCTTGAAGCGACTCCAGCTAATCGGGCATACCGTCTTTAAATTGCATCTTAATGTCGTCATAAATCGTGGGGATCGCCGGATTCAACCTGATTATTAAGATTTCCTACTAATGGAACTTTGGGATGTATGGGTCCCGTTCATGAAATTATGGAATTTTTTCTGCCGGGGAAACCTAAATGAATTATATTTTGGTTTTCCATTATGTGCCGCTATTAATTTCTCAGGAATAACTTATGTCTAGAACCACACCGAAAATGTTTCTGCTTTCCTTTCTTCCCTCAACGAGATCTTGGAAAATAAAATTTCTTATTTTCAATAATTCGTCTCTGGAATCACCCAGGAATTGTATTTGAGCTTTCAGAATGCAGTATGAAAAATATAATGATATATGATCAAACTTTCTCGAAAGTGAAATATCACATATATAGAATCAGAAAAACTGTGATAACCTTTTGATTTCTTCCACGAAATGAGAAAAACAAACCGCCGAAGACAGATCAATCTTCACCACGACAATGCGAACTCTCACAGGCCGGCTCAGAAACTGCACTTTTGAACAGTCAAAACGATGATGTGATAAGTCATCCGCCGTATAGTTCTGACGTTTTCTCCATTTCCTTAAGTAAAAAATTAACTGAGAGGTCAACACTGGTGACTCGTGCCATCAGAGCAAATAATATAAGTATGAAGTAATGAAAAAAAAAACAATATTCGAGTACGTTGACTACTTTATAGCGTGAAACCAAATCAGAAATATTTTGTCCTCAAAGGAGTCGACTGGTATTTAAAATTGGGGCTTTTGTCAAACACATTGAAGAAGGAGGTTCTGTATCAATTACTGATACTGACTTAGAAATTCAGATTGCAACTACCCATCATTGCAACCATTCAGAATTGAAACAATCACATCTTGAAGAAACAAGTGTAACAGCTGCAGAGCAGTTATTCCTTGGGATTTGGCCCACTTGGAACTTTTCCAAGGAAGTTTGATGCAGTTGCATTTTCAGGATGTAATTAACGGCACCACCCCGCCCGAACTCATGAGAAAGCACACATACTTCAAGTCTTGTATATGTATGCAGCTCCATTTGAATTTATTATTGTTGCCGAGTTCGAAGCGAAAGAGCTAACTTGGATAGATGCAGAATCTCATGGTTATGTTCTCTTTGTGATTTCTTTCTTGGCGTACAATGAGTTTGCGTTATTTCTCCAGGTTTTGAACCAAATTTCTCATATTCATAATAATAATATAAATGAAAATATTAACGAATAGTTTCTGCGAATATGTTTGACAAGAAAGATCAGATAAATATTTCAAGGCTTTCACGACCAGATGTACTGATATTGAAAGAGCTTATCGACCGTGGTCCATTAGGAATAATTTCACCTAACGTTTCACCTACATCTTCAGTAGGCATCTTCAGAGTATTCTTGGTGTAAGATTGTACCTCTTACGCTGAATTTCTGACGCTGACGTGTTCGAACCGGAAGTGTTATCGTCACCCCCGTTAATGGCTGGAAAAGGTGGTGAGTTAACGTGCGCGATGCTGATTAGTCGACAGCATCGTTCATGCTCCTTAATTCTCGTATTGATATATCGCTTTGTTGTGCCAATATAGACTTTGCCGCAGTCACAAGGTATTCTGTAAATAGCAGCTTGTGAAAGTGGGTCGACTTTGTCTTGGGATGTTCTGATCATTTGCCCTATAGTTGAGATGGGCTGAGTAAGCTTGCAATTTTTCATCTCCGTTACGCCAAACGACAAAAGTATGGTCCACATAACGTAGCCACGTGGATGGTTTCTTTAATGCCGATTCGATAGCACTTTGTTTGAATTTTTCCATGAAGAAATTCGCAATTGCAGGACTTAGAGTGTTTCTCTGTTTTTGTTCATAAAACTCGCCTTTCGACTGAAAGTACTTGGATGTTAGGCAAAGTTCAAAAAGTTTTCTATGTCATTCGGGAATTGGTAAAATACTGAAAAGGCACATCATCGAGACCGACACAAAAACTTCATAACAACCAAAGACAAAGTTGAACCACTTTCACAAGCTGGTATTCACGGAATACCTTGTGACTGCGGCAAAGTCTATATTGGCAAAAGAAAGCGATATATCAATACAAGAATTAAGGAGCATGAACGATGCTGTCGACTGAATCAGACAGAAAAATCCGCACTAGCGGAACATGTTCAAACAGATGAACACAACAAAGATTTCTCAAAAGCGGAGATTATTTCCAATATCGAAAGTGATTATACCAGGTTGTCGATAAGACTTCCGGTTCGAACACGTCAGTGTCAGAAATTCAGCGTTCGATGTACAATCTAAGACCAAGAATCCTCTGAAGACGCCTAGCGAAGTTGTAGGCGAAACGTTAGGTGAAATTATTCCTAATGGACCGCGGCCAATGAACCCGGATAACTCTTTCAATATCAAGATCAGATTATCCAGAATACCGCCGAGTTCCAGGTTTTCTCTTTTTATAATATTCAGCACATTCTTTAGATCATAGTTTTATATCTTTCGTTCGAGTATGATGATTATTGATCGATGAAGTTCTCCAAGTTACAAATTTCGCTTCGTTATGGGATAAAGTGCATCTATTATCGATCATAGAGAAGAAAGTACCCATTATCTCTATGAAAAAAGCAGTACTCGGCTCCCTCGATGGTGGCATGCGATAGTGTTCAGCAAATTGAAGAGGATGGAGTCATCAAAATCGCTATACAGGGTGATTTCTCGAAGTCCTTTAAACAGTCTATTTGTTTTTGGAATACGGTCCTGTAGATCGAATGATATTCGACTGCAGTTTTCTTATATCAGCGGAGTTATCATTATTAAGCTGCAGTTTCCTTATATCAGCGGAGTTATCATTATTAAGCTATTACATAGCTTTTATCTCAGGGTTTGAGCGCGGCGACCAAATGTAGAAATTCCATAACGAAAAAACCTAACACAGCCACTCTAGCAGTGATAAATGGAGTCGGCAATCTCGCTGTTCCCATTGAATTACGAACGGCAAATATTTCATTAACATCGGATAGAAAATGTATAGCCAAACGCAAACATTTTCAATTAACTTCAGCTCTTGCTCTAACTATACATAAGTCGCAAGATGGAACTTTTGACTACATAGTATTTGAGTATAGTAGTTCTCAGCAACTCATCTATGTTGCGTGACGAGTGATAATCTGATTGAAATACCTGATTTCAATTGTACTGTTCAATTCAAACGAGATACTGTTGCAGAAGGTGGGGTATTTACCAAAATAGTAATGATGTTACGAATATTATGACACCGAATATAGAAATAAATATTGAAGACGTTAGCGATGTTAATGTTGGACGCTCATTTGTTGGAGATATTTGTGCATGCTTATGCAAACTTAGAAATGGCCTACATATAGTCGTGGTAGCAATTTACATTTCTCCGAATCCAAAATTTTACGAGGTAGTGCATTTTATTCATCGCACTTTACTGGAGTACACTGAAGAAGGGTCGAAAATACTTGGTACAAATGGTAATAAATTTCCACTTATCTTGGCTGGCGATTTCAACATTAACTTTGCTGATAAAAAATCAGAGCGGTTGACAACTTTTCTTTCAGAAAAATTGAATTTCAAAATGAATAATGATCCACAAGAATCCACAACAAAATATGGGATCACTATTGACGCGGTATTTTCCAGATACTTAGAAGACATTAAGACTCAAACTTATGTTTCTTATTTCAGTTACCATAAACTTATAGTTCCGATGATAAACATTCCTGAATAACCTACATCTATTGTAAGGTAAATAAATATTTTAAATCAACAATATCATCTTCTTATTTTTGAATAGATGCTATGCCATAGCTTTACCGCGGCAGTCCTCGAGTGCCACACGTGCTCTTCTTCAATCATCAGATAAATCCGTAAATCCCTTCAGAAGGTATGATGCCATCAATTCTCATTCAAAATGAAAAACACCCTGTAACTCTGAATCTAGTACTACAAGTGGGTTTTTTCATGATTTCCTGTCCGTTATTTCCACCATAGCATATCGTGCTTTCATAATTTCACGTGAATGAGCAAAGTTTTTCAGGCACCTTGAGGACCTAGTAGATAAATAAATCGGTGTCAGTCAAAATGAAGAACTCCTATCTAGAGTTATGAGAATGTCTACAAAATTCCAGCCTTGATACGTGGACCTTGCGATAGCTCTCACTTCAGAATATGTGAAATTTCATTTCGCATGCACGAGGCTGAATCAACTCATCTGTAACGTTCATATGATTTTATTTGACAAAGACGAATTTAACTTCCTCTCCTATTACCGTCTCCCTTCCTCCGCCTACCAACGAAGATATATCTCTCCGGGTTTCGTACCCGATATTTCATATCCAGTTCCGACCGACTTAATTCAATTCTTCGCAAGTAGGTCATTCCAGATATTTGCTTTGGGGACCGTTGTTGTCTGAATAACTTCATTTTTCCAGGAATCGATTGGAATGGCGCCAGACTGCCGGTCCTGACTTCCTCGTAGGGGCCTTTCGGACGTTTCCGTGGCTACCATATCCGTTGGACAATTCCGGCATCAGTTTCATGCCGACTATTCAACGATTCTTCGACTAACAGGGGAAAACTTGAATTTATCGAGAAAAATCGCTTCAAATATTAACGAGGCACAATAGATATTTGTTGCCGTGTCATGAATTATCGATAAAATAACCAAAGGCGACTCATCAACATGAGGTAGATCGATTTTACGTAAACGCCGATCCACAACAAACTCCCGTATACAGAGTGTTACGAAAGGAAGACGCCGTCTCTAGGATAAGTAGGAAACTAAAGAATAATTAGGCTTCATTTTTGAAACAACTTCCGTAATGACATCCCTATTTAAATTCAAGATGAAGGCTCTGAAGAAAGAAAACTTATAAACATTTTGTCGAAATTACTGGCAACATTATGATGAAAGTTTTTACGAATATATTTCGGGACCTAAAACATGGCATGAATTTGTTTTTATATCGGTCTGAAAAAGAGGGTGCTAGTTACATGGCTCGTATCATGTATTGAACATTACCTTTTAAACGTTAGATTAATAATGAAGATTTGAAGTGAATTGAAATATACTATTAGAAAATGTCGATGTTTGTACTGTTTTTGAAATATTTTTATTTGAAAATTATAAAGTACCAACCGATGCCATTATTAAGTAGGTAATGGAAAAGATATTAATCATTATTATTTTTTATCAGTTCAGTATACATTTGGTGAATACGAAAACTCTTGTTGTGTGAAGGAGACCTCATAAATAAGGCTAAACAGATCGTAAAAAATGTATAAATGTTTTTTTTTCCATCGCCCTTCATCATAGAGATCGAGTTTAACTGAACATTTTCAACTGAGCAAACCCTAATTAATTTTCAGTTTTCGAACTTTTCAAGATCTTTTATTTTTAAACACCCTGAAATACACTATAAAATGATTTCGAACCATGAAAAATTCAGATATCGATTTATGAATGAAAAGCTTTCACAATTCTTAAAACTTTCATAAAGATTTTTCACGAATTCGCCTGAAAAAACGGAGTCTAATATGGACTCCGAAATGTTACAAAGTGTTATCTTTGTTTTATTGTTAGGCACAATTTTCTTAAAGTTTTTCCCTTGACAAATTAGTGCAAGAAGTAGACCAGGGCCATTTATCCTATCATTCACAAATTTTCATATGTAATTCACTTTATTTCAGATTTAATGAAAAAACCCCAGGATAATTTTAGAAAAAAATGAAATCTGATCATATCTATTTTAAGTTCAGATAGGTTATATTAATAATGTCAGGGACGGGCCCAAGGGGGGGATGGGGCAAATCAAAGTAGTTGGAAGATTGTCAAGGGAGTTGAAAAAATTTCAGAGCAGTTGGAAAAATTTCAAAGCGGTTGAAAAAATTTCAAAGCAGTTTGAAAAAATCTCAAAAGGGTTGGAAAAATTCCAAAGTAGTTGGCAAAATTTCAAAGCATTGGGAAAAAATTCCAAAACAGTCGGAAAAACTTCAAAGCAGTTGGTAAAATTTCAAAGCAGTTGAAATACATCATTCCGAGACAGTTATGAAATACGAAGGAATCATTCTGAATTAGAAAAAACAAGTTTGCAATCAGAACTTGACAATATTTGTATAGCCAGCAATAAATGGTATTCAACCCCATATTTTCACCATCAAGTGTTGGAAGAGATGCGGCCTCAAGAAGTAGGTACCCAGTTGTAAATTTTTCAGTTTCGTCGCATGGACTCTGTCATAAAAAAATCATCTGGTATCATAAATTTAAGCTGTTAGTTTCAGATGAGCAGAATCATCATTAGGTACGCTCTTCGTACATTGTGTTATAGTTTTGCGAATAAACAATATGTGTAAATAAATTTAAATAATGAACCAAAAAACATTCAAAGTGAAGTTTGAGTTATGTGGTGCCTTATAAAAAATTAAAACAAAAATATGAACAGAAAATGCACGAAGAAAACCAATTGTGAGAGATAATTATGGGTAGTGACCACAGAATATCGGAAGTCACAACAACAATCTCTCAAAACACCAAATATATCCTCAATTCCAATCACAAGTTGCAATAAACGCTGCCAACTCACATTAGGAAATTTTGTTCAAAATTGTTTCTTCAATATGAGTGATTAGGTCCAAACCGTTTCCCTTCCAAATCAGGAATCTGTTTTTTTTTAAGAAGTATCTTGATTTATGACACACACTTTGACATATATTTTCTGTGTAAACTAGGGTGTTATTTTGCTTTTCTTCATATTATAGAATCTGTAACCAAAAGTAAGGTTCATTTTTTATCAAACGAAATATATTTTCTGAAAATTTTGTTCCTATTATTCTGTGAAATGGACCCATGTTAGGGAAGAGCAGTTTACATATTTTGAATTTCATCAGAGTGGTAAGTAATTAACTTTGATGTTTCATCTACCCAACATCCAATCATGTATATTTCTTTATTTTTTGGAATCTGCTTTTTTGTGAAAAATATTTTGTTTTATCATGCTTGAAATTTTGAGAGACACCAAAAAAATGAAACTGAACTAAATTAAAGAATGAAACAAAAAGTGTGTCTCAAAGTTTCGAACATACTTCCAAGTACTCCTCACAAAAAAAAAGATTCTATAAAATAAAGAAACTCACATTATTGAATATTGGGTAATTGGAAAATCAACGTTATTTTCTCATTACTTTGATTCCCAATATTTACTCCTTCCACGGAATGAAAAGAATAGATTTTTCAGAAAAAAAATTTTCTCTGATGAAAATGAGCCGTGCCTTCGCTCCCAGATTCCAGAAATGAAGAAAAGCTACAAAACTGAAGAAACAAACAAGTAGTGTTTCTCAAAGTACCATCAAAATACTCTTTATGAATAGGACAAACTCCATAAAATCTACTTAATTGAATGCTCGGTAGATGGAAAAATGTTAGTTACTCCTAACTCTGTTGAAATTCATCATTTTGAATTTTTTTTACCGAAACAAATATTATACCAAAATATATATAACAGATTCCAGTCAATTCAATGTCCAGTTGGAAAATTTTCGATGGATTTCCCCTCCCAAAAATTTGGCTTCGGCCCGTCCTTGAATAATGTGGTATAGATATGTCCGAAAAAATTCTCGAAAAGATTCCCCTCAAACAGACACTTAACTGAGAGGCAACCGAGAAAAAAATTTGTTCAATTATAACCTTTTTATTTCACCGTGTGGAAAGTCATACTGTATATACAGTTCAGGAATATCAAAATGAAAACACTGCATAGCAAAAAGGTTGTTTTTTATTGAGAAAGATTGGAAACACCGAACTGATGTTGAATAGAAGACGCTTGGGGTAAATTCTGATACAAACTAGACTGGATGCAAAGTTTCCAGAGTATTTGAGTATTCAAGAAAAATTTGAATTAGGCATATATTTCGAACATAACAATGAATAAAAAAAAATTGAAGTCTTCCGCAGCTTAAATGACGACAATTCCAAAAAAGAACTTGTAATGCCCCCTTTCCTACAGGGATATAAGTCTGCAATAGCCACAACAAACTTCTCCGCTTCATCAATCCAGCTACGAGGAAAATATACAAAAGCCTTGCCGCATTTTTCGTCCCAACTCGAGATATCGGAAAAAGAAGCCATTGATGAAATTCTCCGAACAAGTGATGCAAATATGAAACGATAAGAGGATTTCAGAGGGATGACTTTTAACCTCGCAGCCTTTGTAGTTCACCAAAGTGAACCAGGTTATGTTGACACAATATTGGATGCAAAATAAACAGACGCTTTATTGCGTGGCATTCGCTTTTTACTATGGGGAAAATACAGTCGAAAATTGCAGGTTACCCAATATGTGAGACTTCAGATCTACCGCCAATACGCAGGGTAGGATATAAAAAGTGAATCCCTTCGAATTTTACATAATGGTTGAGATTGTGTGGTGTTGTTTAATAGAAAATTGAAAGAAATATTCATTGGTTTTTTTCTAGTCTGCACGACTTCAAGTCTGCACGTTTAATGTTTTTAGAATTGTTTTGATAGGTGAGTGAACTGGGTACAGCAGAAGTAGATCAAATGTACACTGTGTCCCAAATTGGTTAAGACTACACTGTATCTCATCATGTTCCGCTAGTGCGGATTTTTCTGTCTGATTGAGTCGACAGCATCGTTCATGCTCCTTAATTCTCGTATTGATACTTCGCTTCGTTGTACCAATGTAGACTTTGCCGCAGTCACAAGGTATCCTGTAAATACCGGGTTGGGAGAGTGGGTCGACTTTGTCTTTGGTAGTTCTGATCATTTGGCCAAGTTTTTGAGTTGGCTTATAGACAGTCTAAGGGCCACAATATAGAGACTGTCTATAAGCCAACTCAGCCAAGTTTTTGAGTTGGCTTATAGACAGTCTAAGGGCCACAATATAGAGACTGTCTATAAGCCAACTCAAAAACTTGGCCAAATGATCAGAACTACCAAAGACAAAGTCGACCCACTCTCCCAACCCGGTATTTACAGGATACCTTGTGACTGCGGCAAAGTCTACATTGGTACAACGAAGCGAAGTATCAATACGAGAATTAAGGAGCATGAACGATGCTGTCGACTCAATCAGACAGAAAAATCCACACTAGCGGAACATGCTCTGACAGATGGACACAATATTGTTTTCTCAAAGGCAGAAGCTATTTCAAACATCAAAAGTTTCTATCCTAGGATGAACATGGAAGCCATTGAGATATATAAACATAAGAACAATATGAACAGAAGGAAAGAAACTCCTTTGGTACATAGCGCATGGTTGCCGGTGTTGGAAAAGACCAAAATCAAGCCAATACGAAGTGGAAGCGATGGACCAATCAACATCGCGCGCGTAAACCCACTACCTTCTCCCGCCAATGATCAGGGTATAAGTGGGGCCAACGGATCGAATCCAGCATCACTTTCGGAAATTCAGCGGTCGAGTTACAATCTAAGACCAAGAATCCTCTGAAGATGCCTACCGCAGTTGTGGGCGAAACGTTAGGTGAAATAATTCCTAATAGACCACGGCCAATAAGCCCGGAAGACTCTCTTAATGTCTATGGTAGTTGTTCCGAAGAATTGTTTCTATAAGTTACACTGCTTTCATCGCAAACGGGATGAAAATTTACCTGATAAATACACAGGAAAAAAAATTAAATACAGGGAAACTACTCATATAGTTTTGTGTTTGAAGTGGTTGAAATCCACTGCGGCCTCATGGTCTATTGTACCCCCTGACAGAGCTATTCCCACGAAACTCACCACAGCTTGCCATCCAGTTCTAGAAATCAAATAAAATCCAATATCTGAGACTAATTCCTCGCCTCTAAAGGTTTCTTGAGCAAGCCATTGTTTCCTTTGACTCACAAAGGTAGAGCTGTCACTGATTAGGTGAACAGGAATTTCTTCATCCTCCCCACAAAATCTACACCCTTTAGGTTCAGATAAGTCCATTCTCAACAGATGCTATATGAGGTGAAAATGCCCCGTAAGAAAGCCAATGAGAAGGTTTATTTCGATCTTACTAAGCTCTAGATACATTTTGGATCTGGTGGTTTCATAGAAATTGTAGAAGCATTTTGGAGTGATCAATCCCTGTGAGATTCCACCAGAGTGTTTCCCTTTCGGCTTTCTTCTTCTCAAGAAACTCATTTTCATAGGTGAGTTTTCCAATACCACAGAAAGGTTCTGGGCCAAAGAGCGGCTTCAGTGCACTCTTTCTGGCAACTCAAGAGACAGTGGCAATGGACACATCGAAACCGTCCTTATTGCCATTTCACTTACAGGTCTATATTGCTAATTTCTAAAAATCCAAAGAACCTATCTCCGCTCAAAGAATGCGGGGAGAGTCCAGTGAAATTTCAAGTATAATAAATGATGCAGATGATAAAATGTTTTTCTCAGTTTTCTCCAGCCCCCAATTTTCTGGCTTAGACGCACAAGAGTCAATCTAAAAACGCAACTATGTAGTTAACGTACCGAAAAGTAAGCAGTCACTCATTTCTTGTGAAAACGACAAGAATATAGCGTGACGTTGGCTAACTTTGCTCTTAGACGAATGGTTTCAATGAGGCGCGAATTTACGCCACATTTATTGGCCTATATCTGCTTGTGAGCACGGAGGACATCTTGCATTTCTCCATCGTCATCACACGGCTCGATGCTCTCAAGGCAAGTTGGCATCACTGCGGCAAGAATAATTTATTATTTTCTTCCTTGAGGGAACTCAGAACTGACGTTAAAATTTTCTATCGGAATTGGAAAAAAAACACGTTGAACTGATATGACAGGTAGATCAATATCCAACGTAGATCAGGTGACGTGAACATCCACCAATCGGTTATTTTATGAGATACTAGATCGTATGTATCATTAGACACGGTTGAAAAAGTAAGGGTTATATTCATCACAGATTATGACTGAATACTTTCCAAGAATATGATATACAAGGTAATGGCGATACGAGAGAAAAATCCACCATCAAGAGGCAAATGTGAAAATTGATGTTTTTCAATTTAGACTGCACCAGACTTGTATTTTTTTTAATAAAAACTTCACTCCTGATAGAGGTTTGTGAGTTTTGAAGATTGAACTTTCGACGCGTGTGGAAACAAGTCACACAGAGGTCCGAGGAAAGTATACCGTATAACAATATGGACCGAACATCGCAGTCGTATCTGATAGGAGCCTGATTGTGAGACAGTGCTGGGAACATTTACTATGGAGAGTAGGGTACGCCCACTATCCTTCATATTGTAAACAACACGGAATTATTATTGAGCAACCGAAATAAACATATACTATGTATTTACTGAATACTCTTCAGACAAATTTTGAATTCTTCATTGTACTCATTTTCTGCAACAGATACTTTTTTGTATCACGTGATACAGTAAGCAACAAAATCAAGTGCTGCTTGAGTTAGTTTCATTAGATAATAACCTTCAAAATTGTCCCAGCTTTACAAAAAATACGTTCTAGCCGTTTTTTATCCAAACAATGAAAACTAACACTTGTTTTTGAAGTAATGTAATCTTATTTGTCATTAACTAATGCAAAATAACGCCATACTGTTTACAATATATAGGGTAGTAGGGGGGGGGAGTACCTCTTCTCTCCATTGTTCAGGTACCGAGAATTCGCACTATCTTACATTCAGGCTCCCATCAACGAGTGCGTCTTTTTTTATTACATGGTATACTTACCTCAGACCTCCCTCTTTAAATCTGTAGAATTCGCAAACCTCTATTACGACCGAATTTTTTGCAGACAACCCTATATCAACGTGTTCGCAATGAAACAGCGCTTATGCTGATATAAAATTCTCTCTATTATCACACAGGTGAAAGTACCTGGTATCGACATACCTGTTTATACCTGACAACCCAGTAGTTCGCCCAGGTGAATAATAGACAACCTTATTTCTGCATATTCTACCTGCTTCATGCTTCAAGTCCAGAAAGAATTCTTTTCAATTATCTTTCATGAAAAATGATTTAAAAAAGAATCAAAAATATTCTGCCCTGATTTTTCAAGACAGCCCATTTTTAATAAATATATTTTCTAATAAAGCAAATTCTTCATGCAATAGGTTTTGATTCTATTATCAGCTCAGTGAAGGTCGGTTTGGGGTTGGATTCAACACCATAATAAAATAATACTAAACTCATTTATATTCAAGATATGAAAGAGAGAAAAACAAAACAATGTGTTCTCCATATAATATTTTATCATGAGGACTACTTGAATATTAGTTTTTTACAAACGCCTCAGCAAAATGTTTTATGGTGATGAGTTGTAGTTTATAAATTGTCCAATTCGTGTTTGCAATTTTTAATAATAGTTTGATTAACGGAAATGCATAAGACAAGAATTTTATAAATTAAGTGATTGGTTACAGAGTTAACTCACGAACATGAAAAGGAGCGAGTCGCTTGTGGCATGAAAACATTGAGGACTTTCTGCCTTTTCCTCAACTGACAATGAGAAAAATATAGAAAGCAGTGAAATAGAGAAGAAGTTTCGCGATTTTGGCTGGGTGGGGCAGATTGAAAAAGTCACTAATACATTGTGTGAGCATGTGAAATCAGATATGATATTTGAGTTTGAAGGAAATTCACATAATCGACTAAAGATACCTAAAAAAAATTCAATATTAGCCATGCATAATTTCGGAACATATTAAAACGCAATAAAATGAATTTCTATGAAATGTGGAGCTCTCTGATTCTGAAAAGACAACTAATGTTTGTGAAAATCTTATGAAAATGTTGGATAACAATATTATTTGGAAAACTTGCGCCTCTTCTCTTAACAGCCATGATAATCCTCAAAATTGCCACTACAGGTCTACCAAAACTCTACATGAAATTGGGGAGGAACACAAAAAATTCTCTGAAAAAAGTTAATGTTGGGGCAGGTATTATTCGCAATCATATCAAAGGCACTTTTTATTTGTGGCAATTTGAATTTCGATATTAAATTAGCATAACTTCAAAATAATATCGTCCCAAGTTCAATAAATTCATAATCCTGAAGTTCAATGGAATACGATATGATTCCAACAGGATGGAGCATATCCACATTACCAACGCAATGTCGGGTAGTACCTCGAAGCAATATTTCCGAATCGATGGATACGCGGAGGAAAAATGATCGAATTGCCGCGGCAATCTGCTGATCTCAACCTATGTGGGGATATGTGAGGAACATATAAGTAGGGATCACATTTTCACAGAAATTTATGAAAATTCAATTTTCAAAGTTGATGTGTACAATAATCAATATGATGAATTTATTACATTTGATCTTTCCACATTTCATAAAATAATAATTTTTATCGGGTATTTCATTCTGCAGATCGTTACAGATCGATTGATTTTTAATTCAGGCCTATCACATATTCCCTGAAATCTCTGCAGAACCGGATTCTAAAATTAGCGCTACGCGTAGCCGTAGTTGGGCTACGTCGCTCAAACCCTCCGTGACGATAACCCTTTTTTCTCTAGGCAGCTGTTACGGTCCAACCGAACCGAATGGCAGAAATGAGGTTAAGCACCCCCATTTATATTCTCATTATCTTCAGGGGCGCTTTCTGCGAATGATTCATTTGATGGAGTCCGCGTAGCGAAGTAGTCGTTTAGGTTATGGGCTGATCGATACCCTTTGGAGTTGACCCTGCTATGATTGATGGAGGTTCCGAAGCCTGCCTTTCGTCTAGTCGGTTCTTGATGGATAGACGACATGACGGGTGAAAGACAAGCGTTAATTTTCGATTGGATAACTGCGCTTGTAGTGACGCTATTGTAATGATTGAAAGACTTTCCTGCCGTCCTCATGAAGGGGACTGAATGATGTGAGAGGAAGTTCGAACGTTATTGCTGTTTATTGATTAGACAACGCCATTCGAGCAAAATTTTCAGAAAGATTACCCAATCGATCAATTAATCATTAATTTTTTCAATATTAAAATGTAATAGGTAATGAGTTTTTCAGTTCTATACATCCCCAATTATTTTAATTTTGTAATTAATTAAATTACCAAAACATATGAGTCAAGAAAATTGTATGAAATTAAAAATTTTTTTCAATCGATATCACATTATCAATGAGTCAAAAATGTGTACCCATCGTCGTGGGGGTGATATCAGGTACATTGAAATATAAGTATAGTTTGATAAATATACTCATGGCTCTAAATGCATATTAAGGGAGATGTATCCTTCCAAAGTTGATGAAAAAAATTACCCCGCATAACTTCTAAACGGTGAATGCCACGAGATTGAAATTTCGTGCATAAATGTGTTTTGGTTGATTTAATTTTTTTTTATACACTTATATATTTCTGATATTGTTATAAATGAGTTTTTAGAGTGGGTGGTCGTGTTTTTTTTGGGACAACTTCTGTCGTTATATTCGTTTTTGTTAAACAAATGGAAGAATTCGATGTACCTAACAAAATGACCTTTTTCACACCATTTCATTCGCTCTATCGAATACTGCTGATTTTTTACGAAAACGAATACAACGAAAGAAATTGTCCAAAAAAATCAAGACTCACCCCCTAAAAACACCCCTCATAACAATATATAAAATGAAGTAGTGTATTAAAATAATGTATTTTAATAACCTGCATTGTTTATGCAATGAATGTTATAATTCTAGTATTTTTGTTTTAAATAATTAAAAGGATAAACATCTCAAAACATCTGAGATAAACGAGCGAGGAAAGGTAAGTGGACTGTAAAGGTAGGTAACTCATAAGAGGAAATTTCAGAAGTATGTATTTTCAATTCGTTATTAAATGAAATAAATTCCTTTTTTCAATATCATTGTAAGCACAAGCAGGAAAGCATTCATTCAGACATCACAGCTTATTTGATTTCTCAACATAAGATTCTTCATTTCTGTTTTAAATTTAGTGGAATATTTCTGTTTGTGGATTTAAAAGTTTCACAAAAATTGATACAGGGTCGCGAAAACCGCATGCCTCTTTCTTTTTTAATAGCTGAGATTTTATCTCACTGCAGTGCAGTCTCAACCAATTCGGGACACAGTGTGCAAAGGTAAATAGGTGAGAATAATGCATCTTTCGGGTTATAAGGTTCTTCTGGAAAATCTTATTATTTCAAGATTGGTTTCGTCTAGCAAAATCAACAGTCATAAAAGTTATATTTAGTGGCGCCGATTAACGTCATAAAAAAACTCTATTGAAGAGTAAGAAGTTGACATTTAATTTCAGGGAAAAAACCTAAAAGACATTCCACCTCATACTACCTCGAAGTCAGGAAGAGATCTGCCATTATTCACCCCTCTACCGCTACACGAAACCCCTGTGAGAATGCACGAATTCCCGATTGCATTCGGAAAACTCGAACCCCAGAAAACGAACTCATTTTCTCGACCTAATCAAGTGTTTGAATATCACTCAGCCGTTTTAATCGGCTCCTTGAAGGTTCGATTGGTAGACGGTTGCGGGACAGAGGTAAAAGGGGCCCAAGGAAGCCCATAAAATAGATTTTATCGTTCCCGTTTCCTGACATGGAGAGGGACTATCGATTCGGTTCCCTCCCATTTGAATATATTTGAATAATTGCGAGTAGGAAATGTTTTATAGCGACACCCTTTTCCTGTCAGGGAGGAGGGCGGATTTTTCCTGTCGGGACTTGGAGGAAGTGTTCCAGATGGGGCCTAATGGGAGAAATCCCGTATTCGGATTTGAGGTTCTTGTAGGAGAGTTGAGCAACACACATTTTCGGTCGGAAGGGTCGAAACCGCCATTGAAATGCGATCATTTATATGCGAGTGAACATGTGTTCGTCTCAATTCACACATCTTTCATCAAGAGGACTGGACAAATGAAATCAAATTTTAGCAAATGGAAATTATGAAGACCAGTTTCACCCTTATTTGGCGTCATCGGTACCCCATCATGTCTAAAGACAGACATAATCTTCATGAAAACTTCCACCTTCAAGACTGCTTGTAATGTCCTTTTGAGTAACTTAATACAAATGGCGACATCTATCAGCGTAGAAAGATGTGTTCTATCTCTTCAGTTCATATGCTAAAAAACTGCTTATATTCTCTCTCACTCTTTGAGATATTTGCAGTAACTTTGAATGAGGACCCCAATGCAAGTATCTCCGAGTGATGGAAACGCCTATTTTTTTGCGACAGTGAAGAATTTTTTTTCAAATAATTTAGCATCATAATCGCACCAAATTGGACTGCATGTTATTTTGAAGCCACTGCGAAAATCTCAAAGAGTGGTAGAGGATGTAAGAGGCATTTGAACAGCTGCTGAATATCACCACTTAAATAATTGTGACAAAATCTGATTTTATCTTCCCAGTCTTTATGGTAAAAGATCTGTCTGTCTACAAATTGAAAATTTATTTCGAAGATGTCTATTTTCACTTTATCCATGTGTCAAAGATTTTTTTCGTTATTGAAAATCAAACGTTTTACCCCTTCGACCTCATCTGCCTCTACACCTATGGTTACTTCACTCCAGAAAGTATAGCTCTATGGTTAGCTGATTGACTGCTCGCATCAAATTAACCTAACTCTATGTTCTAATCAGTTGACAGATTAATTCATGTTCATTAATTGGATCCATTAATCGTTCTTTTTCATAATCCAACTCTGCCTGTGAATAGACCTCTTCTTGTGTTAATCTAGTAATCAGAATTCCAAAAAGTCACCTAGCTCAAAATCTCATTCATTTCTTGGAGTTAGTACTTCTAAAAAGGTATGTAAATTCTCAGAAATATTAATTGTTGCATTTTCCCTGTTATTTTTAAGCTTTTCATAAAGTATGAAAATTTTTCGACGTTTTAGATCATGAAAATCAATAAAAATACTCGTAATCCTCTCTCGCTTCATTCAAATAAAATCTCTATTGCGTTAAACTAATGTATTTGAATCCTCAAAGATATATATTTTGTTATACTTTTGCAGTTCTCATAGATTTTTCAGATATCCCCTTACACAGAAATTAAAGAGCGTAAGGGATCTGGTGGTGGGACTAATTGTGACAATTGGCAATTGGATAAGCTAGCTGACCCGGCGAACTTTATTTCGGCTTAGAGATGAATAAAGTTGTATTAACCATTGTTTTTTTTTTAAAGAAAATATTTTAGGTGAAATATAAAAAAAAAATACAAAAGTACAAGATAGGTATGTACATTGTTATTCATACATTGAAAGAATTTTCTTTATATAAATGGTAAAGAGGTATATTTTTTCTATTTTAATTTCACAATTTCTTGTGATGAACAACATTTTCAGTTCTTTTTTCGGGTGCGAGAATATAAGATATACTTTCACTAGAACGCTATTCACCGTAGCGACACCTACTGGCGTTATTCGAAAGAAAGAAAATTATTTCCTATTTTTTTTCCATTTTATCAAATTTTTCAGAGTTTTAATGTATTTTATGTTATCCTCGCCGTAGAAGAATCCAACAAAAATCTTTCATAACAAAAACTTCATCTAATCTTGAATTATAAATGGTGTAACCAAAAAAATGGCCGATTTAGTTTCATACATTAAGATATGACAAATTTGAATGGTTTACTTGTCACATTTGCAAATAGGATCAATATTTGACTTTGATATCAAAATTATTATTATTCTTGGGCCATTCAGATTTATCCGACAAAACGGAATGATTCATCAGAAGAAAGAAAAAACGATTTATAAAATGTACAAAAATGACGGAGAATATAGAATTGAAAATAATAGCTATCTGCAGCATTTGTGAGATAAAATTTTGGTTTTTTACACAACTTATTCGACAATATTTGAATGATACGTATTAGGTATATGGAAAACTACTGTAAATCTACTCACCGATGAACTCTGCCTCTTAGACCAAAAATCTTCTAGAAACCTGAAAAATAAAAAAATTTACTGTACAATTTTTGATATTGCCTTTAATTTTTTTATTATTTTATGATTCAAAGCGAATATCAAGTTTATCCAATCATTGACGTCTTCAAGCGTCTCATACAGAATTTTACTGGAGTGTTGTCATTATTTGGATTTCAAACTGACATATCTTCAAATTATTATTATTTTTGTGTGTTTACGGCATCGACTTCAAATTATTAATCAGGTATTTCATTGTTTGCCAGATGTTTTACAGGAAATTTCACATTTTTCACATGAGAAAATTATAACAACTAAACTGAAAAACTTTCAGGAAACGAAATCTTGTAGTTTCCTATAAGACCGTTCCTCTATTGCATCGTTTTAAGCTATACGGATATGATGAAGTTTTATTTTCATTAGATGACTTTGATTTCATGCTCTGAATTCGTTCTAGGTATTCAAATATGATTTGTTTGAAAATGTATTTTGGGAGCTTTCTCAATTGAAATTTTATTCAGTACAGCGAATTAACCCGATTTTGAAAATATTGGAAATCAAATGGGATATCGTCAACAAGAAACCACGCATAAAAGTACTTACTGACCAATATTTTCGTACATGAGTTATATAAAATGCTTAAAAGAGTTAATCTTTTGACGCACTTTGACTTCGAGGTCACACACACATAATTGTAGAGTTTTTGCAATTCGATTGCCTAAATTTCAATTTTGACCAAAGAAGGGAGAAGAATGCAGTTGATGGTATCATCAGTTCCTCCAGAAAAGACGGCCGTAATATGCCATTCATTATTTTCTATGCAGTTCATGTATCACCAATTTTGTCCACCCTCCAAACAACAGCGTTTCTATGATATGAACTATTCCTAAATAATTTTTTTTGAGAGGCATTGAGTAAAAATAATCAAAATTAAAATAAATAAGATATATAGATAACTATAAAATTCTTGATTTTGGTCTAAGGAACTCAAGGAGAAACACTATTCTTTCAGTGCCGTTTCGAAATTTCATTTTTCATTAATCCGGATACAAAAAAGACAGCAATGAAAAATATTTTGAAATCATTAGTGAATACAGTTATCATAACTTATGCATTCAGAAAAATTAAAACACTGGAATATAACATCAAATGATAAAATTAATTGAATAGGGCCCAAAACAATAATCCTAAAATACAGACTCAGAGTGAAGGGTGTTCTTAAATATACTCACTATCTGTAGAGCTTTAGTTTAGATTCCTTGCGGTTTAGCCTACTTGTACTGTCATTGCTGTTTTTTGTAGCCTGACGAAGGAAATAATATTTCCAGAACGTCGATGAAAGAATGAAATGTCAACCGAGAATTGAGCCTCAACTTCCGCTTGAAGACCGGTTTTTATATGCCAAAACGGGCCGTTTAGCTGAGGTTGGGTCTCAATTCTCAGTTGACACGTTTATAATTCCGTCCCTTAGACCCATATCAAGAGTTTTTTCAATTTGAGTTTCCTTATTTTGTCATGCAGAATTATTGACTGAAATATGTTGAAATAACGATTGTCTATGATTGGTTGAATCCTATAAATCCATTCAGGTACACGTCATTTTTTAACACATGATAAAACCCTCGTATTTTTTTATCATCTACAAATGTCAACTTGTTGACTACAGCAGTTTTCTGAACAAAAATGGAAACAACATAAAAAATAACCCTTGTCCATCATTACAAATTTAGTTGAGGCTTTCACGACCGGATATATTGACATTAAGAGATTGGATCGAATCCAGCATCACTTTCGGAAATTCAGCGGTCGACTTACAACCTCAGACCAAAAATGCTCTGAAGATGCCTACCGCAGTTGTGAGCGAAACGTTAGGTGAAATAATTCCTATTAGACCACGGCCAATAAGCCCGGAAGACCTTCTTAATGTCATTACAAATTTAGTTTGTTTGAGTGAAATTTTTTTCCATATAAAACTCATTCCGTCATTCTCATGGAAATGCCTTTCAAGGAACTCACTGCAGAATCTGTCCCATATAAGCAAAATTAATTCAAAACATATCCATATATGCGAGATTCATCACACGTCTAATTTACCCTGTCGGAAAATAATTGTCTCATTTCTCACCACAGACTCTCATTTGGACCAAAACGCATTCCTAAATGTCATTTCCACGACAACGGAATGAATCTGTACGAAGAACAAGCAGCTCTTGTTCGTTACATCGTTCGCTTAATCTTCATGATACCAGCGCTAGACCGTCGCCGAGATAACGAATTGAGAAAAATCCCGGCCCGACCTCAGCTGGTCATAAATACGCGAGCGACGTCGCGTGCTAGAGACGCAATAAGGAAGAGGGGGATCAAGCCACACTACTGCGGTTACACAATGTAATAAAGTTGTAAAGATAGGTGGGGTTCAACGATAGTTTTTGCAAAAAGTTAGTTGTTTCGGGTCCAAATTAACTTGTGTCATGTTAGGTTACAAGAATAGCAGGAGAATCGTATTACAGGAGAAAAGATCGAAGAAGACGTGGCATGCTGTTAGAACCTTTCACGCCCTCGTTCAACACACATCAAGAAACAGGACTTCATACATCAATAGACAATATCCAAACCAAATAACTGCATGATAAGAAAAATCCATGAGGAAAATGATTATAAAGAATAACGACAACATGGACAAGCAGAAAACTGGTTATCCGCAAAAAATAATATAAAAGACAATACCGATATAGAAACCTAGAATAAACTTTTCGGTATTATGGAATGAACTTCATTTCTTTTTCAGACCAGATATATAAAATCTTTCTTGGCTGACAGGTTGGAAACAGGACGAATCATTTAATTTTTTTATATTGTTTTTATTTTAAGTGATAGCTAAAATTCTTCAGCTTAAAGTGGGCTACTTTTTCCACACAAATTCAGAGGTAGTTAGAGATTACATATGTCGGATAAATGTTGTTATACTTTAGGATTACCCGCTGAATTTGAAATTATTTTGTTCTCTATGTATCTCGATAACCTCTCATGATATTTCTGAGATGGAAATTATTTTTCATAGAAATTCCTACGCAGAATTCATTAGCGAGATCTTGTTATGGGTTATCGATTTCGAGTTAAATCTGAAACTTTAGTTTTTTCTATGGGACACCTTTTCTTTCTGATATACTATTTGATATCTGAAAATAATTTCCATGATTGGATTTCGAATTTTATTTATTATAATTCTCGATAATTGATAGATACTTTCGCCTCTGTAGTTTTAATTGGATATTTTTCGACCATTCTGTGTCAGGCAATAATTATAAGAAGTAACAAGGTGTCAGTTGTAGTTAGTTAATGGAATTCCTCAGTTCCTCCTCCATAGTTTTTTTTTTTTTTTGATATTATACCTAGATAACTTGTTCTTCTCGTTGGATGTTCAAGTTTTAAATGAAGCAGAGTGTATGGGGAATATAAAAGTAACTAAAAACTACTGGAACGTATTGTGGAACGTAGGAACCTGCACTATACAGGGTGATATTCTCAAGTGTTTCATTAGAACTTTTCGAGGATGCAATTGTATTGTAAATTCAAGATGTTGTATTCATGTTCATGTACTCTAGGTACATGAACTTGAATTATAAGATATTTTCAAGCAGAATCTACTTCCGGTTATACCGGAAACGAATGTCAATTTCGTTATTCCAAATTTAACACCCTGTATATTTCAACATATTTGAATGCTTTGTTCAATTCTACACTAATTTGGTGCGCAACCACTTAGAGCAATTTTTGAGTTATAGCCTAATTTTTAATTTTCCTGTCAGAAAGATTGTCACAAATTAGTGTTTATATCTTCAAAATCCATCATTGTAAAATGTTTTTTGCAACAGTGCAATAAAATAAAGTACGATGAAAATTCTAAACAGGGTGTCTGAAAAGGGCTTTAAAGTGAGCTCTTATTGAACTAGGAAATCTAATTTTTTTCAAATCATTACCATATAATTTTGTAATTCCGATCAATTGCACGACTGAACTAGCCAGAATGTGCCAAACATGTCAGGCCTTTAAAATCAGTGGTCTTGACGTTTTTGAATAAAATTTGAATTTCACGACCAGAGCCAGGTTTCGCTCAGTCGAATTCATTGGTATGCTCATATTTTTAGTAGGCTATGTTAGGAATTGCCAATCTTGATGATGATGATCAAATCAACAACAAAAATATCAGTTTAAAACCATCCTTTTCATTATCAATATTAAAACTAATTTTCTTAACAAAAAAAATCCAAAACAGAAATTTAATAATAGCTTCTCAATTTTCGAGATGTTGAACCCCTTCCTAAATACATATATTAATTCTTCTACTAACTCCATCTACTGTAGTTGTTCAGGAGATAATTTACGCAGTGCAACCAGCGCACTAGCTTCAAACTCTTTCTTTGAATTTGATATTTCGTTATTTCACCCTAAATAAAGCAACATATTCAACAGGTACATGACTGTTAACGTAGTTCCAATTTTGTATATATATATATAATGCCGGAATAATCAAACACCAAGTATGAATGACAATTCTGCATTTTAAATGTATTGACATATTTCCTATTGACAAAGACTACTTAAAAGGTATCTCAATAAATCTATAATTAGATTAAGAAACCTGGCTTCATTCCTGAAACTCAAGATTTATCAAATAACGGCAAAACTCCTCATTTTGAAGGCATGAAATTTTGAGCACAGTCTCACTAGTTTTTGAAGAGCCATCGATTGGAATTACAAAATTGTATGGTTGCCATTTGAAAAAAAGAGATATAATGGTTTTATCAAGACTCATTTTGAAGACTTGTTTCAGACACCCCGTATTAAATTTATTCATAACTCATACCAGAAATAGTATCATCGTACTTTATTTCATACCACTGTTGTAAAAACGAACAGTTTACAATAACAGATTTTGAAGACACTAGTTCGTGACAATCTTTTTGACAACAAATTTGAAAATTTGGCTATAACTCAAACACTGCTCAAGTCAAAGATTATAGAGTTAGAAAGATAGGAAACGCCCTTGTATCTGTGGTACTAAAATTCGACTACGATTTTTGGCTAGTTTCTTACTTGTGACACATAGATGACGCTGAAAACATTATTCAGTACAGAAAACTATTTCAATAGGCGCGAAATTCGAAACACATTTCTCATAAATTTTCATTTAATTGAATACTTTGTCGAGGTTTTAAAAAAATATCCTGATCGACAAAAAAAAGGAAGGCTCCGCTTTTTGATCAGGATGATCTTTACTTCTGCATATTGCTGTGAAACAAATGAAATACGCTTCTGGATTCTTTATATTTTTATTTGAAATGATTGTGTAAAATCAACTGCAATACAATAATTATGAAATTGAGTACATTTCAAAAATTTGTTCACATATTAGAGAATTATCATAACAATTTCAAGAATTTATTGTGAGTGAACTCTCGATAAATCGAACATCGATAAGTCAAACAGTTGTTCTGGACCCGATTCATACATATCTTACCCAGTGTATTTTAACCTCAATGAGTCTAGAGGGTCTAGTAGATGAGTCGAACTGCTGGAAGGGTCGTCAAGAGAACCACCACCTCTATAAGTCGTTCTTCTGACCACCATTGCCTCTATGAGTGGAACTTTTTGATCTAATGAATGAGACCGAAGAAAAGTCGGTTCGCAGACAAATTATCCAGAACAATATATTTTTACCCCGAAACCTCTATCCATTTGACAACACTGAAAATAAAAAGCAATGAACAAGACAATTACTTGATAAGAGTTTCAAAACTTACATTTCTATTCTCTTTGGTAATGAAAAGAATGCACATTCAAGATTATTATTTCTGCAATTAATCACCATACATTTCGAATGTCGGCCAGTTTTTAACACAAAATTTATAACAGAAAAACACACGAACCAAGATTATGGAGTGAGCTAGTTGGTACACTTGTAGATTTCGAATTAATTCAGTAGAAAATACGCGAGAAAATACAATCATCATTCAGCAAAAATATTTATTCAAGTATTTCTTTCAAAATTGACAAAAGCCTACTAATAATCTCTATATAATCTATGCCAAATGGACCCTAATTAAATATTTTAACCATAGATCGATTACTTTTGAAAAACAGATGTCGCTGACATCACTGTAGTCGCTTCGTTTCCCATCTTTATACTCTATAATCTTTGGCTCAAGTGGTTGAGCATATCCTATATCAAGTAGATTCCGCTTGAAAATATTCAAAAAATTCAAAGTCATGTACTCTGAAACCGAAATACAAAATGTTGAATTTCTAATAACATTGCTTCCTCGAAAAGTTCTAATGAAACACTTAAAAAAGTCACCCTGTATACCAGAAATTCAACCAATTACTTGCTTACACATTTGAGTGTTAGTATCGAGATATGGTAAATTGTAATTCAACTTTGTTAAACCTGATTAGGGCCCGAAATACGTTTTTCTCATTGATGGACAATAAACTTACTCATAGCTACTTAATTTTATCTCACTCCCAGGTAGAGTTTCAGATGAAATTTACATCGAAATAACAATATACGATGTTCTTCCGAGTTCTGAACCTGCGTTCAGTTCTTTGCTCAGATTATAAGTTGTTCACTGGTTGTTGAGCTCTGCCTCTCAGTAATGTCATACCGTCCGGTAAATACAAAGATTCTTATAACTTGAATTTTCAAATCCTAGGCCCAGAAGCTTCTTCCCCTTCTTTCTAAGCCATTCTCCATCTACTTCTAAACGTAGGAATGGTTTCACCCCGATCTGACTTGTACCATCAAAACTTTTTTTTCAGATTAATGGGGATGTTGTTGTTCTCGAATATACATATATTTTAGTTTTCGAGAAAACACCCTCATCTTATTCGCCTGTTCAACTCCGGTGTCTGATTCTTTTTACCCAAACTTATTGCATGTCATAGATAGATACATTCTGTGAGCCCTGAGGCTTTATTATCCTCTCAATTGTTTCCTTCAGAACGTGGCGCCCTAGGTGAATGAGATCCTGGGTCAGTCGTGGATGTGCGTTGTGGCTTATGAGCGCAAAAGATAGGTGATGGTCATTTCGATGTTTAATGCTGAAATTTAATGAATCAATAAATTGTGAGATCTTAAGTGATGAAACAATTATTTTTGGCTATTCTCATTCTCAAATAATGATTTAATGAAATGTGTAATCAGTTTGTTATTTTAATGCTGTGAAAATATTGGTAAGCACGATACCCGAACGATACAACATTTGTAAATTAGTTCAAACAAAGGTTCATGTCCATTCAATCTCAGGGGAAGAATATAAAAAGTCTGCCCTCCGTGACGTAGTGTGACGTAGGTGATGAAACTGACAATGAGTTGAAAAATCCTAAATAATAGAAATCCATACATTTTATATCTCCAAGTTGAAAGTCGATGTAATTTCAATGGAAATTAAGGAAAATAAGGTTCGAACGCACCCTCATCATCCTATTGGAGTTCGAAATCGGCTAAAGACACCTGACGAAGGTTTCGAATCCAACGTCAGTTAAAAGCAACGGAAAGACAAAGGGTTCGTAGGCATCCGAGTGTTAAGGGAACCGGTCGAAAACAAGCGGTGCAAGAAATAACACGACCTCAAACAGTTCGCCTGTATGCACCGGTTCACACAGAGGGCGAATTCTGGAGCCCGGAAAGTGAAATATGGGGAGACCGGGAGAATTGGGACTGCCAGGAGGAGGGGAAAATAGTGCTTCAAGGGGTGACTCAATATGGGGTTTGAGAATTTTTGAGATTGATTTTGTTATGAAAATTTCTTACCGGACAAGTTTTGGTTCATTTTCAAACTATTGCTCAACAGGAATGTTATTGGTACCAACATATCAATGTTAAGAAGAGGTTTGTAAATATACAGATATCCGAAGTTAGAAAAGAGAGTTTATTGATCCAAATGACGCAATCGTATAAGTATAAGGGATAACCGTACAAACGTGTGTAACAAGTTAACCCAAACAAATTAAACCATCGATCGGACATACAATTATTGTGTAAATCTTCATAACACCTTCTACTTTTGAAGAAGATAGTTATAGCATATATTACAAGTGGCGTCATCTAGTAGCGTCTGAAGGGAATTTTCACATCTGAAATCACATGCTGAAAATAATTGCGTACATCCTCTTTCAATCCATGAGATTTTAGCAGTAGCTAACTGGTGGATGCTGATGATGCCAATAAGATATATTTCTTGTCTCAGTGCCTAAATATTATTAGTCCAACCTCATGATGAAAGATCTGTGAGTCTAGGAACTGAAAATGGTAGTCATTTCGATGATTATCATTCTGCATTTAGCTATGTTTCAAACAAATTATCGGTGTGGCTTCCGGAAAGACAAAGATTTTTTTGTTCGATCTGTTCTTTTTCTCAAAAAGTATTTTTATTCTTCGACAAAAATAATTATTTCATCTATTTGAAGTAAGTATTCGAAATGAGGATCACACTTTGGAAATGCGGAAGTTTAGTAACACAGGTAACAGAGGTAAATAATACGTAAGTAATTAGTATGGGCAGGTTTGGATCATGCTCACAAGCCTGACAGGTTCTAAAAAATAAAAGATCCCCAGAAAACTTTCAATAGTCGTATTCACCGGATGAAGATTCCGCTACCGCTACCTAGCATAAATTGAAAGTGCTCCCAAAAATGCCCACTACTCCAGAAAGTGTTGAGTTTGTAGAACGTGTGCCACCGGACGATTCCGCAACAATAAATTGCACTGTTACTTCCGGTAAATGCGACCATTATATCTAGTGTTGGCGTTCTCGTTTGTGTTACTTGTGGACTTAAATGATATTTATTTCCTCATTTAAGTCCCCATTCTGATTCTCGATAGATCAAGTTTAACAATCATAACAGAAATATAGATTGATTCATTATATAGACTGATTACGTCGTTCATACTGAAATATACAGGTCAAATATTCGTCACGGAAGGCTGAGCCTGTGTGTGCTTTATATTCAACACAATAATTCACAGTATCCGAACAATTCCATAACAAAATAATAAGTTGGGAACCATCTTTGAGTACCATTAGAGTGCTGAATTAATGAAGTCTTTTACTCAAATGTCCATATTAATTGGTACTTTGCTATTAATTCAAAAGTATTCCGAAAATTTAATAATTATATATTTTTTTTCGTATCTATGAGAGTTATTGATCGTTGAGTAACAAAGAAGTTGTTGAAGACATTTCTCCTTTCAATATTTTCGTTGAATTTTCTCGTTTTGATCAAAATCTCAAACACAGACATAATCTACCCTCTACGTCACAACAACGGGAAGCTGAATCTATCCAGCTGAATTCCGCATTTTTTCAGTCGTTTGTTTCAGCATTTCGAAGCGTATAAAAATCGGTTCGTGATCGGAAAATCCGCAAATTGATGCCGAGTCTCGGCATAGAATGCGCCTTTTGTGCAGCTGAACCTTCGACGCACGGTGCATTCTGAACGACGGAAACTCTATTCAAACCGACGCAGGTTTAATATCTATTATGGTCGCCCGTTTGTTCGCTTTGGAAAAGTAGAATGGCTTTTTTGTTGTGTCGATATTGGATTTATTCAAGATCAGATCGGCGACAATGACACTGAAATGTTTCGGTTAAACCATTTTTTACCTTCATTCTGCTTGTGTTTCACTACGCTTTTCTGATCTCGTTTCGGAAGGTATACATATGAGTTGACCGATTTTTTTTTCTCTTATCACATCATGCGAAATATCACAAATTTCAGTTTAGATGTTTTGACTTTTGTCATGATAAAGTATTCATAGAAAAAAATTGATAGAGTTGAGCGAACTATCAGAATATTGAAGAAAACTAATCGATATCCCAGCGCATTCGCCAATTCGTTACCTGCGTATTTTTCGAATTACATGATAATATTCATTATAAAGATGAATTTCTTTGGACTGGTGAAAACTGATATCGACCAGAGCTGAATCAGTTCGGTATTTTTCAGAACACTGCACTAGAAAACTCCAGTGTCGGCGTATTTTTAGTCCAATTCGGTGATGGCGTTGTCTCAGAGATGAAAATTGTGAATTTAATTCTTCACAGTTCTAGCAAATTTTGTGTTCAACTCAATCTTGAAAAAAATTATTTGTATGAAACTTTCAGAAGCCGAAACGAATGCGAAATTTTCGAACGCATATGTGTTCGAAAATTGATTTCTACAACGAGTATTAGACAATATTTTCTCTATTTCAGTCAAGTTTTGTGGAATACTCCAGAAATTAAATAAAAAATTCAAAAATGTATCTTTTGTTTTGTATTTCGGCAGTTGGTGAGACTTACGGAATTTGAATTAACGTTTTGTTGAAAATTGATAGTATTGAAATCCCTAAGATACGAAATAGTCAAAAACAGTTACGATTCGGGGTCTATATCAGACTCCTTCATCAGACAAATTCGTGAAAATCTTCGGAATATTGAAACTTTTTGGTTTATTAGAACGTTCAATATTAAGATAAGAAGAATAATAGAACCAGACTAATTCTGGTAAAATTAAAATAAGAAACTAGCATATTTTAAGTTTATGTAATATAAGTAGAATACAAAAATTGTTTATCCTTTTAGTACCTACCTAAAACCTTGCCATTTTGTTTTGCTACATAGGATTTTTAATTTTGTCGGAATTTGAGATCAACCGTTATCCTCCTTCAAAAGCTCACCTTTTTTACTTCTTGACCACAGATCGCCTATAACTTATGTTGTCTTTTTCTGGATTTCTCTTTTTCAATGGGTTCACTCTTACTACTGCCTAGATCCTGGTTTAGGTGTAATTCAAATGTTCGAAATATACGAAACCGTTCTTTCAAAGTTCAAATGAAGAGCATTCAAATGTAATTCGAAAATCTTGGAATTTGAGCTCCAAGTTCCAATTCAAATTATTTTTTCTTGATCAATTGTAAAATCCTAAACAGAAATTTTCATTTTCTAGATTCACATACCATTATTGAAAAAGTCAGTACCAATTCAATTGTTATATGAAGACACTGAGCAACTTGAAACTGTCAAGTTTTAGGAAACAGCATCTTACTAAATCCCCAATACCCTTTTTGGAGTAATTATCCCCTCGAATTCGGTTACAAATGGTGTTGGGAGTGAAAACATGATGGGATCTATCAAAATGAGATGGAACCCTCAAAAGTTCCTGAAAATGGTGTTATTCTTGTTTCCAGTTAGTTTCCCTGAGTGGAATTAACTACTAATGCAAACTGCCAAACTTTGCTATGATTACCATACATTGGGTATACACTGTAGAAACTACTTATGGAAGAAAATTCTTTCCGTTTTTAGCATAGGAAAATTATAAAAACGTCAACTTTTAAATTCATTGTCCTATTTCTAGGCGAAATAAAAGATATAAATGGTGATTCTCAAAGTCCAGCAGAGTGTGACCTCTTTATTGAAAATAATAATTTCAAAGAACTATATCTTATATATTGTCCCTCATGGATAATCCTGTATGAAATTATTTTTTTCATAATAATTTATTAATATGAAACCTCAAAATGTTTTCCACCCCGTTCTTGGCTGTAATACGATCTGCCATGAAACTCGATTGTAAGTTCAAAGTTTGAGTGAAATATTTCTCGTTTCTGCACATCCCCATTTTCAGGTCTGCGATGCCCATCGGCGATTACTGATTTCGAAGATTTTTTTCAGAATGATTGATTGTTCAGAAAGAATGTATTCAGGTCATTTAAGAAATACCATCATTCGAATCGTGTTGAATTATTAATTTCAATATTTCACCTGGTTTTGATCATGAAATAGTTCGATAAGTTCTTGAGGGGCCTTCTTGAAATATAAAAAAATACAGAATGTACCATTTAACACATAAATGATGCAATCTGCTAGAATCACCCTATACAGGGTGTTCGCCAAATGAGACGTCAAATTTTTCGTAGATATTCTTGGGGTCATCCGCAAACTTTTTCACCCTGGAAACATGGGTTGAGAAAATATGTTTTTTTTTTAAATGAACTAAAATCTTGCTTCTCAACCCCAGTAATCATTATTTATTTTTGTGAAATAAGCATTTTTTTTAATAGGAACCTCAATTTTGAGCTTTTTGAAAAATTAATAGACTTTATTTCAATCAACCCTAAGATAATTATTAGGTTTTTTATTTTGCAAAGTGAGCGAATGTTCGAAGAAAAAATTAAATTCGAGATTGAATTAAAAAAACTACTAATAACTAAGAGTTTTATTCCATTTTGAAAACTTCTCTAGTTAATGATCTTTCTAACGGTATAGTACAACAATGAAGAAAAAATCATTACTGCTTCGAAATACGGATATTTTTTGAGAGGAGGAAAAATCAACCAGAAGTAATAACAATAATTCTTTTCTGTTACCAATGCACCTTTGACAGCTCTTCTGTTTTTTCGGTACGATAGACGAACGCATTTCATTTAGCATTGACACATATGCGGCGTCAATTGTTCTCAATTAACACCTGTGTAGTTCATAGAGATTCTCAACGAGAAGTTAGAGACCACCTGATAACTCCCTGAATCACCTGTGGATAGGCGAAGGCAGACCGATTCTTTGGCCCGCAAGATCTTCAGACTTGACCTCCTAGAATTTTTCGTCTGGAGACTGGCCAAAGCATTCGTTTATGCTGCGGAAATACCCACTAGGGCTGTAGCAATGAGAGTAAAATGCGTTTATATAACATAGCAGTTGAAGCACGAAAGAGCTGTCAAGAGTGCTTTAGAAACAGAAGAGAACAGTTCAAAAAAAATTTATAGCAAGGAAACAGTAAGTAGGACTACGTATTACACCTTTTGTTATTATTTCTGGACCATCTTTGCTCTTCTCACGGAATATTAGTATTTTGATGCAGAAATGTCAATGTACAAATCAATGTAAAAGCATACCGTAAGAAAGGTCATCAACTAGGGAAATTTTTGAAATGAAGTCAAGAGGTTTTTTTTTATTTAATTATGAATAATTTTCAAACAGTTACTCATTTTGCAAAATGAAAAGTCTCGTATGTCAGTTGAAGTAAACGCTACTAATAATCTGAATAGACGATATGGAACAAAATTAACAAGCACAAATAAAAACTGAAGTGGGTTAGAAGATGGTTATGTAATTTGGGAAACTCATTGAAAAAAATCATATCTCCTTGATCGTGATTGACACCAAAAATATCTCAAAAGAATTTGGCGATTCATTTCTGGTACACCCTATGTACATATCAAATTATTGTTCAAACAGGGTATTGAATATTCTGATATCAACGTATTGTGTTTTTGATAATTAAATAAATATGAGGGTACATATTGATGACTCTTATCCATGATACGAGCCGCAAGGCGAGTGTCGCAATTAACCCGAGTGAATGATATTAATTATGTGCGAATAGAAATCAATTTTTTTTTCACGAATTCCTCGGGATAATTCAAATGATGCTGCATTTTCAGTAATGTCGAGAATAATAATCAAAAGCTCTGATACGATTATCCGTGTTCACTGAAAATTCAAAGCTCACGATAAACGTCAACCATTTTACATCGATTCCATTCCATTCGAATAGTGGATAATGTATCATTATTCACTAGTTACTAGTCATTATTTTCCGGAGAGGAATGACTATCATTACATTTCTGAAAAATCATTCGAAATGTACAGATTATAGAGTAGTCGTGGACAAGGAAAATTATTTCATGATTGGTTTCCGCAGTGTTGGTGAAAACACAGCCATAGGAATGACATCAGCTGATGCCCCTTCAATTATTCGAAATCGTTCCGAAGATTAACCCCCAGATCTTCAAATTTTCATAGACAGGACCAGGCTTCTCCTTCTATCTCCACTTGCTAATCGTTCGACAATGGGGATACTTTCGGAGTTCTTAGCACGGAATGGAGGTCGATTTTCCTCATCAACGATTCGGGACATTCGTCGGTAATTTGCCGAACTTCTTCAATTTTTCTCGACCCCCAAATTCGAAGAAGTTTGGGTTGCCGTTCATTAGATGTCTCCTCCCAGTCAGGAAGGGATTCATCTCAAATTGGAAGTTTTCGAGGTCACCTCCGACGTTCGTCTCGGTGATGCCTTATCTTGGGGGAGACTTGGGAGTTTGGAGGCAGGAACATCGTGCCGATTTGGAATTGAAAAGTGTCCCGGTATGGAGGAAAGATGATGGATGTTCAACATCCGAGGCGAACATCGTACTCGCATATAATCGTCAGTTTGCATTTTGGGATCAGAGTTTGCAAGAAACAGTCTGCTCGAGTGATTGGTAGCAGGTGTTCTCGGGCGGGGAGAGAAAAGCATACGATCGATATGAGGGGGGAAAAACATCACATCGATTTATCTTATATTTCACAAAATATCAAATGATTGGAATTATGGTATCTCATATTTTTGTGATTTTTTGACTTCTGCATTTTTAGTTTGAAAAACATTTTTTCAATAATATTATGAGCTATATGTCTTCCGTCGAATGTTTCACCAAACTGAATGAGTAAGTGAAACTAGAATTATAATTTATATCTAAAATCATAGAAACTTTCTCACACAAATTATTCATCACATTAGTTAAGGATTTCAATACATCTGTAGCTTCACAGGAAGCCCCCTGTTATGCCAAGTTGAATAGAATATTGATGGATTTCTTCTGCAATTCTCAAATTCAGCAATATTTTTGTAGTTAGATAATGTTTGAGTATGTAGAATATTCGATCGTCAATATATAATATCAGATTGAACTTGCGTCTGTAGCACAAGATGATCTTATGATATTTATATTATATTTTTATTTAATTTTTCTCTATATTATTATTTTGCAAGATCTCACCGTAGCATAGCATGATAATATCAAGACGTCCTTCAAATTCGAATTGAAAAAATGAATGTTCACCTGAAAAATAATGAGAGCGATTGATTAATTTCAAAATGCATTGTTCCTCTCTCCAATTATTTTTTTTAATGGTAGGAAATTTATCAAAACTGCAACTATATAAAGAATATTATATCAGATACTTCAGAAATCATTGTCATGAACCCTGCTTTTGTTTGTTATTTGAAACGGAGATATAACAAAAATCATTGCCGTCGAAAAAAAGAGAAAAATTCATTCGACAAATCAGAAAAAGCAGAAATTCTTTTACAAATGTCTTCCTGTGAGAACATAGTAGAATGATGATGCCAGTTGGAATGCAAATCTACTCATCCACCATTAAAACTGAGTACGTAACAATGAAAAATAAGAATTCAAGAAACAAGATAATCTGATAAATTTTTCTAGTTGATTGAAATAACCATACATTTTTTATTGTAACGCAGAAAATCCTACCTGAACCGATGTAGAATAAAACAATTATTATCAAATAATACAGATCCGATTTCAGTAACGGATCTCTTCACCATATTTTAATTGAAGGAGAAAAGATTGAAATAATTCGAAACGTTTGCGATTTCCTGAAAACTTGATAAAGAAAATCAAAATATAATGTGAATTATCATTGAGCCCTAAAGTTAATGAACATTTTTGATTCAGTAATATAAAAAAACATATGATTAGTACAGAGAAAATACAGACTCCGTCCAAAAAAAAACAATCAGAACAAAGTGTCAATGCCATAATCATCAAGAATGAGCTTCACTCAACCATTTATCCAAATTGGACTTGAACGAATTTACCGAACTAGCACTGACAATGTCCGCAGGTGAAGAATTGAACACTGTGAGCACGCGATTCATTAAAAAATTCCTACGTCACCTGACAGCAAAATTCACCTTTTTTGGGTTGAAATGGTGACCACTCAAAGCGGTGTTAAAGTACAAGCCATACATGTACCCCAGCATGTCTCTTTTTCAAACATGGATGGCATGCATCAATCGATTAATCATAGCGTTGACTGTTTCTTGTATCTATTTGCCTATTTCTACAAAAATATCCTGGAATTTTCGTAAAGGTCCAGCAATATATTCATTTCTCTAATAATTTTTCGTCAATTCCGTTCATTCTGCCACATCTCGTAGAACAACAAGTAATCGTAAGTGCGCGCCTAGACATACTCTCCCATCTTCTCGGCTATTTCTTTCAATTCAAATGAAATATCATCTTCATATCAACCACCCAGCTAGGTATGTAATCTACTATTTCTCCACTAGATATTGAGGGTCAGCAGTGCCCATTTTGCCATTCCTCACAAGCCGTAATCTTAAAGAACTTCTAGTGCATCCTGCTTCTTATCCATCAGGGTCTTAGCTTATGTTCACCGAGCCGAGGACTCGCATAGATCGCTCAAACCGTAACTCGATGCATCGGTTCAGAATGAAATACCGATGTATTCAGACAAATTGCGGACTGAATTCCCCAGATAACGTCTTTGTCTCAACATGGATCGAAACAACTGATTGTCAATACTCGAATTCTTCTCATGCGAGGATCGTTTTCCTTTGTCCCGTCACGTTCCATGCGCTCAATTTGTCCCCAAAGTCCCTGGGGAAGGTTGGAGACGTTCATCAGCAGAGGTCATTACGATTATCCTGCATTATGCATGTGTACGATGATCCTGCCAGGCCTCCATCGGATTTTTATGGGTCACATTCGGCTCTGGAGGTCATTTGGGAGCATGCCAAATCGATTATTTGGAGAATTGGGGGGTCGGATTGCATCATGCGACGTCGCTATTTATTTCTGGGATTTTCTGGAACACAGGGTGTTTTCAGTGGTGAGACTTCTCCTATATCGATTATTTTATCCATCAACTCTTACGATGTCATTGAACTGCCAACCATCTAGATGATTCACTGAAATAGTGAACTTTCTTATATTTTTTAAATGTTGGTGAAGAGAATAGTGCGCAAGAACTGAGACATATGAAACGAACGACAGTCATTTTGACGTATTTCTGTAAACAATTTGGATCAGAATTTGTGAACGTTCCTTTTTGAAATTACAGGACCATTAATATCAGTTATATACCTCTTTGACAACCCAGGACAAAGTGTCGGATAAAACTTGATGATATGACAAATTTGCGAAATTCTAGTATGTAGAAGATATCGCAAACCTCCAAGTGGTTTATTTACTATTGAATATCCTGAAAAAACCTATATCCCGCATCACGTTGATTCAAAACATGTTATCATCTAATGAACATCAGATTCAATTCAGAGAGGTATGGAATATTTTTCATGAGAAATATATCTCAGTTGTAGAACATGTGAAAAACCTCACATTTCAAAAAAAGACTTGCACAAGCTTATTTAGAATCGAAAAACATTGTGATGAATGCCAATTAATAATGATAATTCATTCGATTATAATACTTATCGAGAATCAAAGAGAGTCTTTTATGTGAACAGAAACTCTCGAGCTTGTCCTGGAAAACTCACATGCTTTCGAAAAGGCTGAAGAATTGAAGAAATGGGCTCTTGTGTTTTCACATGAGGAAGGATACCTATGAAATTTTTTACCTAAGAATTTTTTTTTATTCCGTGAAAGTTATGTTTATATAATACTTGAATTTTGCTTAATAGGCCAAGCTGATCATTTAATCGTAGCCAGTGCTGTTGAAGTTGCTCAGCAGTCCCATGAGTCTGTGGTTATTGTTGGGGAGGAAACTGACCGTAATTTTGATTTTGAATGCTACAGCCCCTATTATCATTTTTTTTCTAAAGCCTGGAAAAAGGCAAGTAACAACGACCCCTGTTCAGAATAATAATAATAATAATAATAATAATAAGACAAGTAAGACGATATTGTCCATTCTCTCTTGAACTGCAAGTTCGCCTCTGTTTCGAAAAATTATTCCTTCATGATTTTAGTGGCTGCGACAATACTTGACCATTTTCCGTGAGGGGACAACTGAAATTCCTGAGGTCATTGGAAATCAACTAAACTAATTATAATAACAAACGTGGGACTCATAAACTAATAACTTACAATACGACTTATTACTAACTGAGAAAAATATATTACATATTGTTATCACCTGAAAATACGTCCTTAGCGAGTGCTGTCGAGCAGCTGCTTCAATTGGAGGCAGGCAGGCAACATTAATGAGGTTTTAGTTGATAATTTTTCAAACATCTCATACTGCAATGCATTTGATTGCTTGAAATCATTTCTATAAAGGGCTGCTATGCATTGCTTCCCTGCCTAGTCGACCTTATCGGCAGAAGCATTAGATTCGCTAAACCATTCTGCTGCTTTTAGCAGGTTTGAGTCGATGTCCAACGTCTTTAGGAATTTCATTTTTCCTTTACCGAAAAAAGATGACGTTGTGTCGCTGCCATTAGGAGTTGTTTTTCGAAACAGAGGCAAACTTTTAGTGCAAGAGAGAGTAGACAACATCGTCTTGCTTGCCTTTGTCAGGCCCTATTAAAAAAATTGTTGGTACACATAGGGGCTAAAACAATCAAAATTACAGGAATCTCGTCATCCTTCCTAACAATATCCACACAATCATGAGACTGTGGAGCAACTTCTACAGCACTAGCTACGATTAAATGATCAGCTTCCTCAGCAGAATGAGCTACTGAGCGATTTAACATTGTGGTTTGGGGGGGTGGTGCTACGCTTTTATCACAATATTATGGTCTACAACTTTCATTCTATGGCGTTTCATTCCGAAGCTCCTAGTTTTATAGATATTTCACGTTTTATAGTAAAAAAAATGTGTTTTTTGGAAAAGTGTGGAAATTTGCCATATTTCAACGTTTTATTCTAATATAAAAACATGTTCAAAATATAATGTCATAGTACTTCTTAAAAGCAGATTTTTATGCTTAACATTTTTAAAAGTTACAATGTTTTTGAAAAGGGCATAGTTTAGGAGCTATTTGATAAAAACCTGAAATAGTCTGACAATTTCGACCTTTTCCGAATGTCAGGACATAAGATCTACTGAGAAATTGAGGCAAAACTCAAACTCACAGTCTAAAAATTTGGGAATTCAGGGAAGACACAACATAGAGGACTTCTGGATCTTGCAGGATATGTATCCGAACTTTACCGCCCATATTTCTCGTGAGATTGGGCAGAATATGTTCGTGACTTCTTTATGGCACCACATTTGATGGCCCCTCGCTCGTCCTTTTTGACGTTTCACCTCAAGACAGTGGTATTCCAACATCCCTATAGGACTCTTTAAGTATTTAAGGAGTTTTGAAAGAATCACCAGAATTGATGTGAGTATGGAGGAAAACTTCCACGAAAAATTCCAAATGAGCATCAATCACCAGGGCTGTCATTTAGATGACATTATTCATGAATCATAGGTAAAAACAAATTTGAATATACAAGCTTCGAATTTCTCATTTCGTATTCATTTACTAGCTAAGTAAAATGTCGAAAATCTAATTGCCACACCTGTATATGGGCATTTCTTTTAGTCTGCGATTAGAACCTAGGCAGTATGAACTCAAAAAATTTGGGCAACGCCCTTTAATAAACTTTCTTTGTGAAAAGTAACTATCCACATCTGCCCAACAACTTCTAAGTTTTATCTTGTCGCCGTCGCGTCCCCGCTAATGGAAATCAAAAACTCCAGAGAATCCCCTGGTAAATATGAAAGTGCCGGTGCTTTTCCCTAAAGCGAATTAATTTTGTACGTTTCATTTCGATTTGTATGCAGATTTCGCTAATGGAACGGTCGTGTAGGTCCGTGCGGACATGTTCGGCCATTGTTAGCACCTTCTGGTTTTCAGAAGGGGCCATTTGAACGTTGCTGATAGGGCGTTTGGTCGCTGCGAATTCATTTGGGTATAGTTCTGAATTTTACATTCACGTTACTTTATTCACGACAGGTATAACACGTAACATTCGAATTGTTCTGAACCTTGAACCTTCGTTTTGCTAGTAGAACAGAGAATCTCATAGAAAACGCAGATCCTAATATTAGAACTAACTGCAAAATGGCCGTATATATAAATTAACTTGCTGAAATAAAGTAATACACGAGTTTAATACTACTTCACTTGTGCTTCATTATTAACACGCCCTTATTTAATATTATTTGACTTGTATATATGTAACGGAATTTTTCGGAAGTAATTGCACAAGTGCATCAAAATTACCGATAATTTTGCATGACAGCGTGTTGTCAAAAAACTGCATGAGTTCATTTTCATTTTTGAAGAAAGAGCCCGACACCGAAGGTGGAGGGCTCTTTCTCCAAAAATGAAAATGACCGAATGCAGTTTTTCAAAGACAACACGCTGGAATGCAGAATTATCAGGTCATTTTGATGCACGAGTGTAATTCGGGGGAATATTTCCCGAAATTGCTATGGATACCAGCAGTGCAATTATCGCAGGGATCTTTCGCTCTTTACAATGCAATTATCGCTGTAATTTTCGATAATTGCATTCTATCAACATGAAGTTTTTGACAGGAGGGAAATATTCAACGTAATTTTCAAGAACTTAAAAAAGACAGATTCACTTGAAAGTTGGCACACGTTTTGAAAGCCCAAGACAACACAATTTTATTAGAAGTTCATTTCAAAATAAGATACGACATCCCCAGAATGAGATATAAAAACATTTTTGAAGAACTGTCATAACGAAAATTATTTTGAAGACTTTATTAGACTCCATCATGAAACCAAATCGTGAAATATTTGAATTATTGATTTTTCCCAACATGAATTGAAAAATAGTTTTAGTAATGGAGATACAACGTCATGAATTCTTGAACTTTATTGTTTGTGGCAAATTAGTTCGAAAAAATTGTTTCTTTATAATAATAAAAATAATATATTTATTTTCCTTTTGACAGTACATGACCGCATAGGAGTAGTCATTTACGTACCTACGGGGGTTAGTTGACATATGGAGATGAAAGGACAAAATCTACTAGAAAATAGGGCAAGAGACAAAAAAACCGATTGATTACCCATTTGTTATTGAAACCAACAGGCGATCTTCCGCCGCATTAATTAAACAAATTTATTGTTATTAATGCACCCAAAAAAGAAGATTCATCATCATCACTTTCATCCTCGTCACTTTTCTTCTTAAACATGTTCTAATAGACTCACGAAGATTCTTTTCTTTTCCCCTTTCCGTCCCTAGTTGACTAGTTTGTCAACTACCACCCTTACACAGTAGTCTATTTGCCCCAAACCCGCTTTTAATTTTAAGTCACATGAATTCAAATAGAATAACATATAAGAGAAAACCATACAGATTTAGAATAAAATCATGGACCAATTGGAATTTCAATGTTAATTTCGAATGAGCTCCGAGTCTTGTAGAACAACGAAATAATCGAAATCTCATTGCGGTTCGATAACAAACAAGGGACTGGACGGTTGGAATGGCAAATCTCGACAGGAGTGGGGGATCTGCTGTTGTTTGCAATCCAAAAATTAGTCGTTAGTCGCATCGAAGCGAGATATGCGATAGCTAGACTGTTTGAAAATAAATTAGATTCGACTAAATCAGAATGTTTACAGTTAAGAGAAAATTCAAATCATAAAATGGTACCTCGGTGGTCGATCTATTGCGGAGACAATAACTTCTTTTATTGTTGCGTTTGAAGATAGGCCGATACCTGCACGTTCAGCTATCTCTGAAATAATAAAAAAATTCGAGCAATGTTGGAGTTAACAAAATATGCCATCATTGCAGGATTGATAGACTACCGAAGAACACCAGGAAAAGTCGTTTGACGAATTAAGTGAATGTGTGTGCTGCTGTTGAACTCTGTGCCCCTTGTTATAGCAGACAAATTGCTGAACAAGTCGATTTGGGCGCTAGAAGCAGAGATCCCCCACTCCTGGCGAGATTTACCATTCCAACAGTCCAGACCCTTATTTGTTATCGAATCGCAGTGAGGTTTCGATTATTCCACTGTTCTGCTAGACTCGGAGCTCATTCGAATTTCACATTGAAATTTCTATGTTTCCAATATTTTATTCCAGATCCTTAGAATTTTATAGACGCGGATACCCCACAGTCTGTAGGGTTTGAGATAAGTTTCGAGATGTCAAAATGTCCCAAGTTTGCAGTCAATTATCTCGAATTCCGTGATTTTGACAGTAGTTTGATTAAAATTACTGGACTATGGCAGACCCTCCTATGCCTTATTCGTTGGCTCAAGGCTATTGCGTCGGTAGAGTTTTTGAAAGTTAGTCAACCTACCCCGATAGTCAACCATCCTACCCAAGTTTTTGAATTTCTCAGTTTTTTTCCTTTTAATATGAAATTACTAGTAAAGAACAAGTTTCACAAAAAATATCAAGAATACTTTTTTATTTCAAAATGGTTGACGTTATCTGTTTACATATTGTATGTGTTTATGAGAATGAGTCTACCTATCTATTTATCACATCACATCAAATTTCCTGTTTAAAATTATTTGACTGTTTGATTTTCGAGTGTATTTATTTGATGTGATGGTCATAATTACGAAACTGGCAGATGTTAGTGGAATTTTTTATTCGCAATAGATTTATCACCTTTATGAAAAACTATATTCGAAAAATAATTTCATGGATTTTCAACAGCCTGTATCTTTTCAAAAAGACTAATGGGGAAAATAAGTCTGTTTTTACCTCAGGAATCTGCGGTTAACATTGATGTTCAAGTCACAAACTTACCTTCTATTGTGAAAAAATTCTGCATTTTTCTGCAACTTGTTCAAGAGATTGTGGGCGAAAAGCCTAAAAAAGCTTGTGAGGAATTAATTAGGAATGTTTTGTGAGATTTTTCTTTATAGGCAGTTTTTCAATATAAAGAAAAATAGTGAATATTGTGAATAGGCGACTGATTGGAAAAGGTCACCATCTTCTCTCAGACATCTGAATAACATGAGAGCCAAGAAGGTCCCAAGTAAACATATCGGAAGTGAACTATTTCTATCGTAAGATCACCGTATCAAAAAGTCTCGATTCCCCAAGAAATGGGGGATTTCGCTCTCCGGAAGAATACCCTTAATCCTCTCATCTTGCTAGAACAACTTTCATAAATCCCTCTTATCAGTCTCCTTCCTCTCACGCAGTATTTGTAAGACGATAATATCGATGATGTGATATGTTCCAGAATTTCTGAGGTGCTTCGAATTTGGGACACGTCCACGATTGTCGGATGGATTACACCTACATGGGAGGTTTGCAGCATTGGTGTCGCAGGGGTGGGAATCGGCTATTTGCATTTTGCTGATCGTGGCAGCGTTTGAGATAATGGAAGGTGTTAGAGATGACAAATTATTCAATATCCTTGTGCAAAACATAACATGTACCCCAATAATTTAACTCCATTATCTAGTAGAGTATGATCACAGTTGTTTTTAATTGGATCAGAGAACAGGGACGTTGTGGCTTCATTTGAAGAAAAGCTATGATACCAAACAAATATCCAGAAAATGCTCAAGGAACTTCATCACACCAGTAGTGAACGTTTTCTTTTCGTCTTACCGACAGCTTTTCAAAAAAATTGAAAACCCTAATCAGATCTATCCAAGTATAGATATGATTTTAATTCTAATAAAATTCATAATGCAGTACAATTCGATGAACGTAGTTTTTGTATATGAGTGTTTCATACTTTTTCTTAAGCATGTTTCGGTTTTTCACATCGAGTCTCTTAAACACACTCATATAAATCTCAAATATTGAAAATTCATTTTGTAATCTGTAAGGAACAATAAATTTTGCATAACAAAAGCAGAAAAAAACTTCGACCTATTGAGAATGGTTACGGTGTGATCATTATACTATATCATCAGATTTTTTTATCTGCCAAGTTTGAAAATATTCAGAAGTGTTATTTGCAGACTCGATTCTGAAGATTTCAAAATAATTCTTCAATCTACGATAACGCAGATTTCGTGGGATGATGAGGTCTGATATAAACACGGAAATGTCAGTAGTTGGGCAATATTTATTCACAATTGTTCTGCTCCCAACATATTAATGCAAGAATATAGGTGAGAATATTTCCATTTCTGAAAATTTTTGAGTTCGGCTCGGAGACTGAAGAGAAGTTTCAGAAATAGCAAAATTCTCCCATAATCACTCTGAATCAATAAACTAACTATTCTTTTAAAATGGACGAAAGGGTTTTCGTTCTTGAAAGCGATGAAACTTTCTTGAAAAAATATAAATGATCCATGTGAAAGAAATTCTTCGATATTTCCTATATTAAATTACATTACTGGAAATGATTAGGCATTATTTATAGTATTCCTTCCATCGATGTCGTATTCGTTCAGACGAATTTATCAATTATTGCTTGGTACTTATAAATAGGGGAATCAGGAAAACATGAATGAAAAATCTATGGCAAAATAAAGCTCAAGATATAGCGATCCTAAAAGATACTTTTTACCAATTTCATTGATGAAGAAATCTAAAAAGACACTTTCGCGGGGATACAATAATTTATGCTCCTTGACGGCCAATGAGATTGATAGGAATATACTATTTTATGTACGTTTGTTAGGGTTCGCAGTTTTCTTTTTGTTCTTTGTCTTGTTCAATTTTTATGCTTCCTCCTGTCTACTCATTATGAAATTTTCAATAATTAGGCTCCAAAAATTGTCCATATTTGAATTTTGATCCTTTTCAACCGTAACTTGACCGGACTATTCCCATAGATTGTAGAAAAGAAAAATTGGAAACGAAGTGACTGCATTCCGAAGTCATTTAGAAAAATTGCCAAATATTAGTATGATAAATATGAAATACCTTAAGTAGATCAGTGGTTAAAATGGTTGTCTTGGGACCGTGAGGTACCAAGTTCGATTTCATGCTAGAGGGGAAATTTTCTAGTCAATACTTCGATTTTGTCGCACAGCAAGGTATTTTATAAGCTCGACCAATTCTAAATTCTATTTCAGTTAGCATGATATCGGCGCCATCTAAACTTTTAGTCCTAACAAAGGAAAATCGTGATCGGTTTTTAACACTACTGATATATGGATGTTTCCTATCTGTATACTCTATAATCTATGTCGTTTTTCATATCTCCTTCAGAAAAAATGCATAGATCGAAGAAGGTTATTTGGATACTTCAACAAATCAAATCATTTCAACTGGAAATTGAATAGAAAGATAAAGGCACTTGCACAAAAACAATAAGAAATCTAGTTGCAATGGAAAAATACTCATCAAGTACAGCTACTACGATTCAAGGAACATCCCGAAAATATGAGGTTAACGTTACGAAGAAACCCAAATGGCACCCAAAAAATTGAAAGGAAATCCTTGAATTGCAGTGAAGAATGAATCAGACTAGTCAGCCCAGTGCAAGCGATATTTCTCTCCAATATTCGAAATGCTGAAATTAAGAAATGGCACTACTCAATGATTTTTTTCGAAACCTGGGTATTTGAACATCATTTCGACTTCGGATGTGTGACCTACGCTGCGATGCGAGCTGTTAATTTTCATCAACATAAATCGTCGATGGAAACTCCTGCATGATCATCAATTGAATGATCTTGAAACGCCAAATTGAAAATGAATTCAAACAATACAAACCTACTCATTTCAACTATTGATCCAATAGGAAAGTTCACAAGAACCAATTCAATCACTTACACCTTCAGTTGATGTAGTTTATTTTTATGAGGATAAGTACGAAACCCAAACTAAAATTCACAAATCATTCAATTGTAAATGTACGTATTCGAACTGTGTCCGCATCGAAATGATATGAACTAGAACCAGGTGTTCTGAACTCTGCATTGAAAAACAACAGAATAACTTAGTATGAATCATCGGACATGTTGTTCGATCATTTCATTCGTTTCGTCAAAACATGCATAATAAACGTGAGTTAATTGTGTTCAATCAATTTTAATATTCGCGAAGTCGACCTATACTTTGCTGATAAAGTAAGTGTCGAAAATAAAAGAAGTATAAAGATAGGAAACAGCCATATATCAGTTATGTTAAAAACCGACTACGATTTCCCGTTGTTAGGAACTCTGGAAGTTTAGGTTTCGCTGAAATCACCTCTCCTGAAATTGAATTTAGACCTTATCGAGCAACATCGTGTGCGATAAAACCAAAGTATCGCCTAAAAAATTATTATATTAGCCAGAATTGGAAATCAGACCCCGCGGTCCCAAGACAATCATTCTGACCGTTGAGCTACGCTAGTGTTTCTTAATTATCATATATTGAGGATATTAATACTTCATTGGTGATCTACTATACAATCGTTTCCAAAAGTACATTTAAAAAAAATCCACGAATTTGGGTTATGGTGCGCTCAAACAGGTTAGAATAACAAATGGAAAATATTTGAACATTCATATAAAATCTGTGTCATCCATCGTCATATCATTAAATTCATCGGGAGAATGAAAATCTCTCTACGTTGAAAACTTCAATAGTTGGGTCTTAAGCTGCCATTCAGATATTTCCTAAAACAACTCTGAATAACTAGATGGCGCTAACAAAAATGAAGCCTCTTGGTTTCTAATCTTCCTTCTCTATAATTTTTGGTAGGTGAATAGCAGGTCAAGTTCGATTATCTGAATTTTCGGTGCCTGAATTGAAAATGGCATTCCTTTCGATGATTTTTATTTTGAGTTCGTCTTTGTTTCATAAATGTTTTCGGTGTGGCCTCCCTAAAGACGAATAATTTCTCGTTTTTTCATTTTTTTTTAAGCTATTGCATAGCTTTTATCTCAGGCTTTGAGCGCGGCGACCGAATGTAGAAATTCCGTAACGAAAAAACCTAAGACAGCCGTGTATCGTCGGTTCAGTTCGGCATTTTGGGTGCTTGCGACTAGACGGATGCGTGCAGCCACTCAGCCACTCTAGCAGTGCAAAATGGAGTCGGCAATCTCGCTGTTCCCATTGAATTACGAACGGCAAATATTTCAGTAACATCGGATAGCAAATTTATAGCCAAATGCAAACATTTTCCATTAACTTCAGCTTTTGCTCTGACTATATATAAGTCGCAAGGTGGAACTTTTGACGAAATAGTATATGAGTATAGTATATCACATTCTCAGGAACTCGTCCATGTTGCACTCTCTCGGGTGACTAATATTGAACAATTTCATATTACGACAAAAAATGATAATTCTGCATTTGAGTTTTATCATAATCGAAGGCAAGTTGCATCGACTGCATCTTTGTTGCAAGAATTCAAAAGACTGTCTTTAAATAGTGTTCAGACGATAGCTCGAAGTGTCTTAGATTTCATTAGTAATCGAAATGGCATTTCAATAATGACTTTCAATTGCCAAAGTTTACATAGTCACAAATACGATTTAAAAGATTCAGTTACGAGACAAACCAATGTGTTACTTCTTACCGAAACATGCATGACTCTTGATAATCCGATTGAAATACCTTATTACAATTGTATTGTTCAATTCAAACGAAATACTGTTCCAAAAGGTGGGGTAGCTATTTACCATAATAGTAATAATGTTACTAATATTATGACTCCTCTATTGAAATGAATATTGAAGACGTTTGCGATGTTAATGTTAGACGCTCATTTGTTGGAGATATTTGTGCATGCTTATGCACACTTAGAAATGGCCTACACATAGTCATGGTAGCAATTTACACTTCTCCGAATCCAAAATTGGACGAAGTAGAGCATTTTATTCATCGCACTTTACTGGAGTACACTGAAGACGGGTCTAAAACACTTGGTACAAATGGTAATAATTTTCCACTCATCTCATCTGGCGATTTCAACATTAACTTCGCTGATAAAAAATCAGAGCAGTTGACAACTTTTCTTTCGGAAAAATTGAATTTAAAAATGAATAAAGATCCCCAAGAATCCACAACAAAATATAGGACAACTATTGACGAGGTATGGTCCAGATATTTAGAAGACATTAAGTCTCAAACTTATGTTTCTTATTTCAGTTACCATAAACCTATAGTTTCAATAATAAACATTCCTGAATAACCTACATGTATTATAAGATGAATAAATATTTTAAATCAACAATATTACCTTCTTATTTTTGAATAGATGCTATGCAATAGCTTTACCACAGCAGTCCTCGAGTGCCACACGTGTTTTTTATCAAAAAAACTTGGCCTCACAGTCGCGAAAAGAATTGGCCGTTCCCTTCACTCGGAAAAACTTGCATGGGGCCCTGATGTGATCAGTTCTTTTAAGCATGAGACTCTTAATGTGGAACTTAATTATGCTATGTTGCAATTTAATATAATTACTCAGTATGAAAACTATTTGCTCCAAAAGTAAAAGTTTTTCATGAAGATTTTGTTTCTGTGCGATATGGGATACTGATCATGCCAAATAAGGCTGAAACCGGTATATCTCTTCTCTCAGTGACAAAACCTGATTTCATTTCTTCAGCGTCGTCGGAGCAGATTTCATATAGATAATGCGACAGCTCCATTTTTTTGTATCACCTTTATATACTCATGTTCTCATTGATGGCATTTCTTCATCATTAGAGTCCAAAAACCTTCCTTATAGATAGAAATTAACAACATGGTCATCATCGCCTTAATTATAACCAGTCTGCATTAGTCTTTCATCCAGTGTTTCTTCAGAATCATTAACTTCTGGTTGGTTTTTCTTCCACCTAGAAGCATTTATCTGAACCATGGTTATTTTAACACGAATTATTGCATTTTTAATGGTGTTTTCGGCACACACAATTCAAACTCTTGCATTTTCTGAGAATATTCACCAGAGTTATGTAAATTTTTTAAATCAATCTGAAAGTAGAAATTTAAAACAATAAAAAGCCAACACACTTTCTCAAGAAAGCATTTATTTCGACAAATTGCAGTTCGAAAACATTTTTTTCGTAAAAACTGAAAATAAAAACCAAATCTAAGATATTTGAATTTTTCACATGAATCTTAAGGGTAGTTGAAGAAAAACTTGTGGATCCTTCAGCTACCTATGACTTTGCGTCTGAACTTTCTTCCATATAGGACTTGTATAGTTGGCGGAAATCGGTATAAACGTTTCGATGTCAGATAGCCCATAATTTATTTCTTCTTTAATTTTTGTTTTACTCCATTTCTTTTCGTATGCGTTTCATCCTACTTGAATTTTTGTATTCAATATTAAATATTTATTCATAGATTTTGAATATTCAAGAATGATGTTTCCGGGTCTAATTTCTCTCTTTCATCCACACTATCCCTCATATTTATGGCTACAAATTCGAAGAAGCGCCTACATTCGCCTTTGTCCATTTTTTTTGTCGTCAACTGAAGATGTTCAAGTCCGGTAGGAACTGGCTGATGTAAATTCCGAGTCAGAGAGTGGTAACCCTTCATTGAATTGAAACCGCTGTCCACTTTCATTAAGTTCGACATGGGACGGGACCGCAGAAGCGAGGGGTTGGAAATGTTAAACCGGAAATGTCAAGTGTGACATCGCCTGCATCAGGAAAACGAAAACGCAAAATGATCGTCATACTAGGGTCTCGAGGGAGGATCTCCACACGAGACGACAAACGGCTTATTTATTCAAGTATCCGAGTGTAAAAATATCAGTCACAACGAAATGATGTGGGTCAGAAGAATGGACGAGGGTTTAATGGCAAAAACAAGTTTGGGAAAATGATGAGCAGAATCTAATTATATGATTCACGAAAACCCTTCGTTACAAAATTCAAAGAAACTCTCAAGATAAGCGTTGAAATTTCATAGTAAGGCTTCGTTAGGAGAGATGAGTAATTGAAGAAAAAATTAAATTTGTTCGATACTTATTTTGTTTTTGACGATTTTAATGCCCAGTTTTATTAGTAATTGAATTCTACATTTTTTTCGTGTGTCACTCAGAAATTATTTTCAGAAAACTCGTTTGAAATCTGAAAATATCCTTGAAACTTTCTCAATATTTTTTAACTTGTCAATTACCAAGCTTCTGGCCACTTCATATATGTAATGATGAGACTTATTGTGCATTGGTAAACAGAAAACATTAATTCTGAATTGATATGAGTTATTCTACAAAAATTGCGTAACTGTTGAGGATATTTTTTTCACTAAAGTTATTGAATCGAAATATTATCAATTCCATTATTGACACTTAGAGATTTGTACCAATTTTCATTAAGTTTTATTATAATTCTTACAAAATTGTATATTTTATCAGTAAAATGTTACCCTTGTCAGTCTCCTGGCAGTCAAATTCAGAAAATTTTAATTATCTCACAATCTACTTCGAAAAGTGATTGGCCCGATTTGGAACAGAATATTCATTATAGAATTTGATGGCTAATCTAATGGATATTCTGTTTCAAATCGGGCCAATCACATTTTTTCTTTGTCCTTCTTCTTTTTTCCTCAAGTACTGGAGTTTTTGTTTTTCTTTGAATTCCTCTAATTTACTCGTAATGGGGTCACTTTTAATTCTGGCGAAGCGAGCCTTTCTGGCTTCTCTCTTTTTTTAATATTTTGCCCTACCCAATTTGCTTTTAGCGTGCCGCATGATGATGTAATATGAATTATAAAATAGAAATGCTCATACACGGTAGTAACCATCAAGATAAAAGTGATCTGATGCAGAAAAAACATCTGTACTATGGAAAAAGAACTAAAGTTGCTTTTGGTAATTTCGAATATCAACGAACTACAATTCAATAAATTATAATTAACTATGTATAGATGAAAATAAATCTCAGATTGACAAGAGAATAACGAGTATAGAGGACAAACACAACCCTAGCACTAGAACAGTTATGGTAGCTGTCAAATTAGGCAGTCCGTATCACTAACTTCATTAGAAACATTAAAACATAAACAGAAATTTGACCTTCAGTCGGTGATATTTAGGAACAATTTCAAATTTAAAGAATACACAATGGATTGACGAATGAAACAAACACAAAGTTTCTTATTTTTTTCTTAATTAAGTGTAAAACATTGCATTATGGAAGCTGTTGTATATAAGACTAGGTATATCACAGATTGCAGTTTTCTTGAATCAAGGATAATGATTAAGGAATAGTCACTGGATTGTTGGTTTTCAGGATTGTGACATGCCAGAGGACTGACGTTTTGAGTATTAATGTTGTTTTTGTATTATTGATTTATGTTCAAAATGTAGAGGTGAAATTCGTTGGCAAAATGAAGGTTTTCTCAATGTTAGAAAATTGATTATAAAATCAATAAAATAAAATGAGACTTCGTTCATAATGGCTGATGACATTGAGTTACCCAATTTTTGTAGAATCACCCATATGTGTTCTTCTTATGCCCAAAAATAATGTTTTTGTCTCTGTTGAAAATTCCATGTTTAAACCATTTTTTCACGTTACTCCAGATGATTTTCTGTAAGAAATCAAAATCTTCTTGGGGATTTATTATAAATTCGTCACGAATGGCACTTCTACGTGCATTATCTCCTGGTTATAACTAAACACTCTAGCAATTCACACAATTGCAAAGTGTAGACTGAAATCCTATCAATCAACGGAATGTAATAAACACGTATATTGATTACTTTGAACTTTGGAGAAGTGAGATTTTAGGAAGCCTCTGCAATAATTCCAATTTCATTAACTCGAAGGCAATTACAGAAGAACGCTTGAAATTTCTGAATCTACAAATTTGAAAAGCAACATATCGAATCATTCGAACCGTTTCATCACCAATCAAACTGTTTTGACTCAAATGAAATGATGGCGACTCATGAACTCTTCCGATACCTTTAAAAATTCACGACAATAAACTAAAGAGTTCAAGTTTAAAACTTCACATAACCTTGTTACTATCTCTCAGATCACCTCTCGCATGTCTGCTCAACAAAGTTGCCGACGATTCCCAGTTTTCTGAGTAAAAACTTGAGGAGGGTGCTTGAAGAATCTGCGCTCAAACCGGGTGTTCTTTCACACCCCCAGACCATCCCTAACAAGATAACTTCTTCGACGTCAGTTTTATAACATCCTCGAACTGGTTAAAAGTTCGTCAGATATTTCATCTTTCTACGTATTTTGCATCGTAACTTTATTTGGTTTCGACGAGATCTAGTAACTTGCCGAAATGCGCAATTCAGGGATCTGGGAAAATTGCCAGAGGTTTCAGGTTTGGAAATTGGAATTTTAAATCGGACGATCCTATTTAGAGTTAGGTTTTCTGTTATAAATTAATACAATTGATTGATAAATGCCATGTTATGATCGTTAACATGAGTGTTGTGCAAAAAAATGTTTCATTTCATTAACACCTAGAATTTTGTTCTGATGAAGGTGAATGATTTTCAGACACACCCCATCACATTATGAGTGAAGAAAGGTCAAGTGATCGTGAAATAACACTGAATTATTGATGCTTTCAATTGTTCCTGACCAAAAATGCGGCTCAACATTTTCATAGATTTCCCAAGAAAAGTGCATCAACAGTTTATATCACTAATTGTCAAGAACCTATTCTTGTTTAATGATGCTTCCTTTGATGGTAGGTATCCTATTATATGGTGTAGCTCCAACTAAATAAAAACGGTCGTCCAGCTCGAATAGTGCAATATTTGCCAATTTCGATAAGCATTGAGTTGCAAAAAGTTATTTTGTCACAAACCTTTAATAAATTGACTAAATACAAACCAAAATTAACTTTCGATAAGTCCGATAAATATCTTGATTTCTAAGAAAAATCAAGAAAATATATATTGGGCCAAACGAATTCCGAAAATGGTACAATGACAAACGCCGCAGCATCTTCACAGTTCGCAATCCCCTTAACGTTACTTTCGAAACTCTGATGTTTTCCTGTCAATATCAAATTTTGTGAATATCAGGTAATTATTCATAATAACTACTCATTACTAATAACTACGTCCATCATAAAACCTGATTTAACTTTTTAAGTGCCCACAATATTATCTAGGTCTTCGCTAGCTTGGTAATGATTGTACTCCTATAATAAAATTGATAGTGATACAACGGAAAACTGGAAAACAATTATGACTATAACGAATTTCTCCAGAATGAAGCTCGAATATTATTCTTATTAAATGAAGTCCTCGAGCTTCACATGTTAGTTCATTTAAGCAGTACGAATTTCGGTTTCATGACCGTCGTCATAGGGGCAAATGCAAAACATTCACAATGAGTATTCGAATTTTGTAAAGCACAATAATAATAAATAAAATTCACAATCAATCTTCAGAAATCTGAGAATGATTTTAAACAATCAAACTGTACATGGTATACCAAATTACTCGATTTTGACTGTTTCTGGTACTTCTGGACTAGATAGGTAAAAACATTGGGTGGAGTCATGGGCCAGATTTTCCTGAAAACACCATCACTGGAGACCATTTCACTATATCCTAATTTTCTTCAAGATATAAGTAAATTCTGATTGATATTTTATCGATTTCGAAAAGGTGCCATAACTTTTTGAGGCAGCTCAACTCACTGAGAACATCTCCTGGAATATAATTCCTTAAGATGCCAGACACTCGAACTGGCGAAACGTCGAGAACTAATCCACGAAGACGGCCGAAATGCTAGAAAATACAGGTGACGTTGAATGATGGACGCGAAAGCCTCAACCAAGTCACTTAATTCAATTGGCATTCCTTTTCATCTTATATCATACAAAAACATTAGAGATGAAAAAAATTTAAAAGAGTGTCTTAGTCACAGGCAAAGACTGCTTATGAAAATTTTTAATCGCTTTCAGATATTTCAGAACATGCAAAAGTTTCAACGTTTTCACCTATCTAGTCTACACCATTTCCAAATGTAATTAAGAAATCTTCAATTGTATTCCAGATTAGTCATTTCAATTCAATTTCAGAAAGCGTCAATTGAATTTCAGATTAGTCAATTGAATATCAGAAAACATCAAATGTAATTCAGATTAGTCAATTGTATTTCAGAAATCTTAATTTGTTATTCAGAGAGTTCGAATATTATTTGAATTTATGTCGGATTTTGAGTCGTATATTACTCATTTTCATAATGGTTATCGTATTGTTAATCATATAACATATTCAATCAAGTATGTTTCTATGTATGAATAAAACCAACATAATCTGGTGAAATCTCTTGGTGCTGGCTCTTTCTTTTCTTCAACACTGAATTTTAGTAAAAATATGCTTTACCCTCTCAATCGATTTCTCACCTAACACAGTAGCTTCAGGAAGCACATGGAAATTAGTCAAATTGAGTACTTATTGAATTGAAGATGCAATTGACAACAGTGTCTGCAAGCTGGTGTATTAGCCATGGAAAGACTACGAGGTTCATTCACAGCACTTTCAGCAGATGAATGGGTTGAGAGTTTGTTTCAACAGTGGCAAGATATGATGAACCAGTTATTAGATGGAGTGATCGTCTGTGATAATGCTGCATGCCATTCGAGATTGGAGACCGTAATCACCCAAACAGTGGCAGTACTGCTGCGGATGAGCCCTTATTCTCTCATGCTCAATCCAATTGGCATTTCATGGTCGAAAATAAGAACTTACGTAAAAACAAACCTCAGAATTCCAAACAGTGTGCCATCGGGGGTTATTGAAAAAACACTAACATATCTGGAAAATATTATTGACCGAGTTAAGATGCAATTGCGACTGCAGACATGAGTGTATGGCTTCAAATTTTTTCAGTGTTGTGTTCAAGATTAAATGTTCCACTGTTACGGTTTGAAAAATTATGGAATAAAGAAATCATCATTTCTATTATTTAATGTGTCACCCCCATATAACTCGTCACTTTTTCAGTTCAAAGAGCGCGACGGACGAAAGGTATCGGGCGCATATGCAGTGCGGCCGATCGAGAGAAATTTCAAGATTTGATTTTTTCCGGCCGACATCGAGAGAACGGAGTTATAGATACGTATGAGTAGACGTTATGAATTTGACTTTCTTCTTAGTTGGATGAATGATAGTTGAATTCATATCCATTTATTGGGATTCAAATAAACATACCACAGAGAAGCTTATCACTGTTATAGTGATTCAACTGCATTAGTCAGGATACTTTCTCAAACATATAACTTTGTAACGATCACTCGTTACGACCCCCAATTCTTATATCCGTGCCGCCATTGGTACGCGATGTCCGCGATTGATGTATGAGTGAAACCGGAATTTTCCGAGAAGGAAGGAGATTCGTTCACATTTCAATAATTCGGGTCGACCTTCGAAATTCACTTCACTTAGATTTTTCACGTTGCGTAGCTAACAGGTGACAAAAAGTGAGTGCGTTATTCTGGTGAATTTGATATCTATAATTCCTAATTGATTCTTATTTCGATCATCTCAGTAATTCTTCTCTTTCAGAAATTACATTTTGAGAGTTTCATAATTTAACTCATCCTAACTCACCATCAGTGTGTCGGGATTTGTTTATTAATTTCTTCATTCATTTTTTCAGTAGCCAGAGGGTACACGCTCCCTTTTTTTGTCCCCATTTTTTTTTTGCCCTCCATTCTTTCATTATTTCTTTCGGATCATTTATTAGATTTTTGATTGTTAATTCAATTACAATTTCATATTGGGACAATTTATCAAAATTGTTAGTCATCTCTCTTTCCGGAAAGAATATTACATTGAATTTAATATTAGATTAACTTGATTATAACCTTTATATACTGTTTTATCATACATTATATATATTTTTTTTTTTTTACTTAATATCATATCACTGAAGGAGTTGGTTTGAACAGAAAATGAATCCACCATTTTTCTTGGACTTGAACTAATATTTTATCTATTCTGCATGTTCGAGTATCATTCAACATTGGAAGAGATCTACGTCGCCTGAAGTCGATTCTCCTAAAGAATCTCGCCAATTGAAATCGTTTGGCTAGTTTCCATCAAGAAAAACTTTCAACGACCGAATCTTGAAAACCTGAACATCTGTGGTATTTTGAAAGAACTTCGGAGAACTGAAATTTTCTTCACCCACTGCCACCGAACGAAATATCAAGAAAGAAGATTTAAGTGAGATCTCAAAATTTCTGTTTATAACTAAACATATTCAATTCCAAATTCTGTCTGGAGCCCATCGAATAATTTTTGTTCAAACCCAATTTGCAATTTTTTTATAACGTCAGCCTTCAGCATTCATTCGTTTTGTAATTTATAATTTTAATAAAATTGTGAAACTAATTTTTTTTCTATTCTACCTCAAGCAAGATTTCTTTCGGTTTACGTAGTAAACCTGGCGCCCAACAAAAGTTAGGTACTGGAGAGTTTTTATTATTCCTACGACTCACCCCTTCCGTAACCATCTGAGCAGCCCATAGGCACAAGTGTAATTATAGCTTACAACTTCAACAAAAGAGCCACACAACATCTAAGGTATGCGATCGATGTGTTGATATTCTTTTGTCTTATAAGTTGTTTCATTCCTCATTTAGGCTCTTTGGATTAAGAAGTACTCTCAAACCTCCTGGGTGTACCAATAATTACCGTCTTGTCGTCATTACCAGACACAGTGCCAGTAGGATAAGTACCAGACAATTTCAATTTCTTGTCGAAGACAATTTGTGGACGATTGATTAAAAAAAACCATATCAGTAGGCTAGTTGCTTGCATGAGAATAATAGTATTTTTTTCATCGCAGATAAATTGTTGTATATTAAATTGTTCTGCGAAGCATCTGACAGTTTTCTCCTTCCTTCTAATTTTCGATGTCAAGCTGAGTAACAACCTCGCTCGAATTGGAGAACAAAGAACCACACCCTCCGACTGAGCTGGGTTATTAACTTACTTTTTTTGACTGCTCAGTATAAATTTTGTAAAGCTTTATTTCACCGAGAGCAGATTTCCAAGTGTTACACCACGTGAAAAGTAAACATTTATTATCATTGCTTCTGAATCACCTACAATTGATATTTTCTGGAATGAAATCTGGTATCAATGTGAATTGAATTTCAAATTGCCATTTCTGAAATATAATTCACCATATCACAAATTCAATTGACTGTGTTATCTGAATTACGTTTGATGTTTTTTGAAATACAAATGATCATTTCGGAAATTCAAATGACTCATCTGAAATACATTCGATGTATTCTGAAATTCAATTGACTAATCTGAATTTCATATGACATATTCTGAAATTAAAATGACTAATCTGAAAAACATTTGACGTTTTCTGAAATACAATTGACTGATCTGAATTACAAGTGATGTTTCCTGAATGTCAATTCACACTTTCTGAATTGAAATTGGAAATGGTGTAGAAGTACTAGAAACAACCGAAATCAAGCAATGTGGCATACTTTGTGCAATAGGTGATAGGAGGTCTATTACGTCTATCAACATTATATTACAGAAAGGAGATTGTATTTGAGGAAATAACGGGGGAAATAATGAAAATGAAGTAGTATGAAAATTTTTACGTGAGCTTTTGAAGAATTCTGTGTGACTCTGAGGACGAAGTAAAAATGAAATAATTTACAAATATATTTTCTCCGGTCGATTTAATAATTTTTATAGTTTTTTTGTGCAAAAAGCTGCAAAAAAGAATTGAATATTCAGTGAAGTTATCAAAAAAAATGTTCCCATAAATCTTGTCGGTAAATGCGTCCGATACAACTTCAATTTGAAATTTTTTTTGTAGTTTCATCAATTCAAACAATTAGAGGTAAAAAACAAATGAAAAATATTTCCGGGAAAATCGCATTTCTTACATCTTGAAGTAATTTTTTGTACTATTTAGCAATTCACTGATATCTTGCATTCTTTGCTCACGCTATATATATGGTTGAAATTACATGTTTGTTTAAACTGGAACTTAATTTTCCAAAGAACATAAACACAAACTATTAGTATTTTGACGAAAAGAGTTTTAGATGTTAACCGTAAGGTGGATGCGACTTTTTTCCTAAATAATAAAAAAAAATAAAGTTTTAGATGTTCTCTATGTCTCAGGAACCTAACTCTCACGTTGACAGGGAAGATTGATCGGAGGAATGTCTACTTCAGTTCGAGAATCGCTTTCCCTCCCAATCAATAAGGAATATCCTCCGTCTGTGATTAATATTCGATATCTCAAAGGTCGCTTTCCCTGCCGCCTTCAATACTTCATTTCTAATGAATCGAGGGAGGCAGCACCTCACGCCTTTTCGCCAAATTCGAGTTGGCGTAGAATGAACACCCACGAATTATTCAGGAGGCGAGGCAGTATCGGCTGAAAATTTCATCGCCTTCTTCATCACGCCGCGCGAAATAGAAGAAAGAACGAGCGGGTGTAATTGAAGTGCATCTGAACCTCTTGGATCAATTGGAACATGGGGTCGTTGAGGAAACGAGCAATACTGTTGTTGCTTTTTTCATAAGATGGAATGAATTTGAACGAATGCTCCATTTCGATCTACGAAGCTGTTTTCTTTGGAGAATAAGGTGGAGATCGGAAGTGTGGCCGATGCATTCATTAAACTTGCCAGCAAGTGCTTAATGGGCTCATACATAATTTCTTCAAATCCAGAACGTCAAATAGGTTTAAGAGAATCCCTGAATTCTAAAAAGTCCTTTGAAATCAGTTTTCGTGTGATCCACCTGTTTTTTCTATGAATAGTCCTTTTTTCTGATTCCGAATTTACAAGCTCTAAAATCTTACAAATTGTGTCCAACTGTCATAAAAGACTAGTTCAGTTATTGACAATTCTTCGAAGAGAAATAAAACGGTAGTTCTAGATGGTGTTCACGCTCCTGCTGCTTCAACACAACCGCAATGCTCCATAGGTGGCGTCCCAATCGCGTCCCAAGCAGCGAGAAGAAGAAGAACGTCATCTAACCTAGCGTGATACGCATAAGCGAATTCAATTCGAATCGAGATGAACGATATGTAGAGTCACGAGCAATAAATCATTCAGTAATTAGTTGTTGGTTTTACTTAACAAAAATACAGTCCATTAATCCATTTAAATTCAGTGAAAACAGATGGAAAATCATGAAACGATTCGAATTTGTTTGGTGATTTCTTTGCATTTTTTAAAAACAACCTCATCTAAATTGAGATCTTGCCATGGTGATGACTAACCACAGTTGCACGATAACTCCTAATGAGGGCGCAAATTTTTTTTTCATCCTATCTTTGGAACTCAATTCCAGGAAAAAAATAAAATGGTTGAAAAATAATGATAATGTTGATATCAATCTATATCTGGAATAATAGATAATATCTGAAGTGAGCATTTTGCACGCACCTCTCATCAAAATATTTATAAGATTATAAGAAAACCAACTTTTCCCCTTATTTTCAGGAAATTTCTAGCTATTCTAATATTCAGGAGTGGTTACCTCAATGAAATAAGAAATTATCTTCGAACATCTATTCCCAGCAAAGTATAGAAGGTATTCGCGAAAACTGTCCTCACCAGAATGATGAACTATCTTGATCCTGAAGATGAAACACAATTCATTTTAAGTTTATTTAACTCTTACAATCAAAATTTACAGTTTACGATGGAGGTAGAATGTGACCAGAGAATGCCTTTATTAGATGAATAATTATAAGAGATGAACAAAAGTTGATCACAGAGTGGTACACAAAACTTTTAAACTCTAATAGAATCATTAATCATTACAGTTATCATAGTTTTTCACAGAAAATCAATGTAGTTAGTAATTGGGTAGAAAAGTCTGTTAAACTCAGTGACGAAAGATTTATGAAGAAAAACTTGGATAAGGTAAGAGTTATGTTGGTGGATAACAACAATCCTATCACGTTTGTAAACAAAATCATAAATACAATAATTGTAGGTGGAAATTCAAGAAGAAACCCCCTCCGGAAGATGCTACTGTTCCAAAAAAGTTTTTCAGATTCCCATTCTTGTCTGATATAACGTATAAAATCAACAAAGTCTTCAGAGAACTTATTTGCGCTTGTGCGTCGTATAGTGTTCATACCACCAACAAATTTTATACAAAGCTAAAGGAGTTGGTATACAAGGTTCAATGTAACAATTCATACATAAGAGAAACAGAACAACTTTTAAAAGACAGACTGAGACAGCATAGGTACGACGTCAATAATACACATAAGACTGCTCTCACCTTACACGCACACACGGGAGGACACGTTTTTAATTTTCAGTCCACAACAACCTTAGACAGGGAAAAACACTCATATAAAAGAAATATTAGTGAAATGGTGCACATTAGAATGTCGAACACTGTTAATTACAGAGAAAATTTAAAAAATTTGAGTTGCTTCTATGATTGTTTACTTGACAATGTGACTTGATTGTCTTCTGTCTGTTTAGTCCTTCTGGTTCATTTTATAGCTTATATTTTGTCGATAAGGTTGTCTCCAGTTGACCATATATGCGTACATTTTTAGATTATGTTGTTTGATACCAAGATTTTATGTGAAGTTTTCATATTGTCATATATTTCTACATTTTCATATTTTATAATTTATGTATTTTCATATATTTTTTAACTGAAAATTCAAAATGTTAGTGTGACAGTATCTATTGTTCATGATAATTTTCAATGCTACAGTGGTTGACATTTGGGTAGCCTTTTCAATTTTGTTCTCTGGGAAAAAATTAAGAATAAATGGTGGTTCTTGTCGAGATTTCGTTGGAGACCCTTATGATTCTTATGCGACCTCTCCGTTGATGAATTTTCGAGGGTACTTTCGTTGTTGTAGTTATCTGTTTTTGTAATTTGTCTGTTTTTGTACTTTTGATAATTTGAGGTTATAATTTATCGATTTTACAATTTTGATGTTAATAGGTGTAATAATTATTTTGTAGCCTTGATAAAGGAGCAATTGTGCTACCGAAACGTCGGCTGAAGAAATTATATAGGAGAAATACATTGTTCGTTTCCCGATATTTTGTTTTATTTATCTTGATAGTGACATTGAGAGATTCTTCGAGGCTTATTAGCTGTGGTTTATTAGGAATTATTTCACCCAACGTTTCACCTACCTCTGAGGTGGTATTTTCAGGGGATTCTTGGTCTGGGATTGTAATTCAACCACCGAACTTGTGACAGTGTTGCCGGGTTCAGAACAAGAATTGTCTGAAGATGCCTACCGCATATGTAGGTGAAACGTAAGGTTAAATAATAATTCCTGATAGAGCACGGCTGATAAGTCCGAAAGACTTTTTCAATGTCTTTATATTCGGTCGTGAAAGCGTCAAACTATTTATTTCAATAGATTCAAATTAGTCAACCTTGCACAACACGATTTCAGAAGCGGTCACTCAATACAATTGGTCTGCGACTGTTTCGATATGAACTTTTTCGTGGCAAGATTGTGTTTTGGCCTCACCCTAGCTTTTGATTCAGTATCTTTTGAGTTTTCACTCGAATAATGCTATAATCTGAGTATCAGGTGGATATTCCTGGGATGGTTTAGCAGTAACCTCAATGACAGAACGATGTCAAAAAAAGTCTTGAAATACCTCCGTGGTGGGACCCTTTTTATTCATATTATATATGAACGGTTTGCCCGTGTTTGCTTCTGTTCGTACTGGTTGTCTCCAGAAGCTCCAAAAAACCTGCGAATGTTTTTGGAGGACATTTGTAAATAAGAGCAGTGTGAAAATTCTTATAGTGAACATAAATAATGCTGTTCAATCATTCATCACCAGTTATAAAATTCCTGAATTCGAAAATTTGTTTCTGAAATACAGGGCGAAAACGAAAATGTGCACTTTTTGGAGATGTTATGATTTCTCGGGCCTTGTATAAGATAGAAAAAAATTGGAAACTGCCTTTAATAAATATTTTTACGCAGAAGACAGTTGCGTTGGTGAAATTTTTTTTAGAACATTTTTTTTTAGATTGAGCACAAAGTTGGTGTTTTTTTAATGGAACACCCTGTATATTTTGACGTCAAATTGTTGCATTTTTTCCTCTGAATACATTAATGTATCACAATCTAACACTTTATTAATTTAAGCTTCAGAAATTTTATTTGTTTTTGCTTTTTTTACATTGGGCCATGAATTTTTCACACGTGCATTTCATTATCATTAATTTAACACGCCATTTGACTTCAACCTATTTATTATATTATATTTTGAACATAAACTCAAAATATCACTTTTCAACATAAACTTAAACATGTTAAAAACGAAATATATTTCTCTATGGAATATTGGAATTTTTCATGCGTATTCAACTTTTATGCATGTGTGGAAAAATTCATGTTTTACTATTAAAAAAACAAACATAAATATGATTATTTCTGATTTTTGAATCTGAAATTTATTGAAGGTCAGTTTGTGATACATCAATTTATTCAAAAATTTGACGTTAAAATATACATGGTGTTCCATCTAAAAAATACTGAGTTTGTGCTTTATCTCAAGAGGAGTGCTCTGAAATTAGTTTTTTACTACACCACTGACTTCTACGTGAAAATATCTTTTATAAGCAATTTTATATCCTATACAAGGCCCGAGGAATAATAATATTATCGTTTTCGCGCTGTATTTCAGAAACGAAAGTAGTTAGAATATTTCTATTTGTGGATTCAAGAGTTTCACAAAAAAAATGACACTGGGCGGCGAAAACCGCATGTCTCTATCTTTGATAATAGCTGACATACGGTGCAGTCTCAACCAATTTGGGACACAGTGTACAAGATTATGTAATTATTTGAATATTTCATTCTCATTGTTATTTATGATTATTGTATTTCTTTAAATTCGACCTCTCCTATACACTATGTTTTCTGCGAAAGTACAAAGTTCAAATTATATATTATCAGTACAATGAGCGTAAATATACCAAAAACACAGATACAAAAGTTAGCAGGTTTGAGTGAATCTGCAAACTTTGTGTTAACTAGTGCATTACTTCAAATTTTCATCATGAGCCATGAAAAGTTAATTTCTTGCTGGTTCTGAATAATTAAAATCACTCTTTTATGCGGTTAAAGTTTCCTGGGTTCTCTCAAGTTTTGATCGTCAGGATCGTCAGGATTGTAATTTTTCCAAATAAAATATGTGATCTTCCAGTTAACCTGATCCGGCCTTCTTGGCGTTGTTTATTTGAATATCAACTAGATATAAATTATTGATGGTGCCGTTTTTCGTTGTTGGAGATAAGTTTCAACGTTTTGATTGTCTTTTTGCGCTGTTCTGCTGATTAGAAATCTTTGTATTTCTGATGACTATTTTTAGGGTTTTGCTTTTTTTCACAACTCCTCAAGTATGAGTTACTTTTCTAAATCTACCTCCAATCACAAATGACCAATGATTTTAAATCTCTGTGCCGAGAACTGAACTAAAACTTGGGGCTGTTTTGCCGTGTTTGTCATTTCGTAACCTCGACGTTCTCCACATCGTACTCAGAATAAAAATTTCGATTTAATTGGACTGGTGAAATATAATTCCAAGAACGAGAAAAGAAATTAGTTTCCGGAACTCCACTCGTATTGTTGATTTTTTTTTATAATTTCAATGGACTTTGAGTATTTGAGCATAAATGAACAAAGCATAAATAAGATGTGAATAATGAGACGATCCAAAAAATCGTGAAGGGAAAACAAGTCCCAGAAAATCTTGTGTTCAACTCCACATTTCATTAACTGACGAATTAACTCTAGATTTACAGACTTGTGCAATTGAAAAATTGCATCGGATGTTCGTTAACCCCTTATGTGTTAATATAGTTGTTTGGAATAGATCACAGAGATAACCATTATTAAGTTGGAGGATGAAATGAGAACCGGATCTAAAAGAAGGACAACTCTGGAGAAGAGGCTTATAGATCAATACTTTTCTCATTATTCTGGATGAGTGCATGATATTCCCAACGGAAAGCTTGAAAGCTGATTGCATCAGACTTTGTATCATAATGTGCTGTTCCTAGGCCATATCGAAGCAATAAATTAATCGAAATTGTATCCTTTCACGGTAATAAAAAGTTTTATTTTGACATAGATAATTAAAATTATGTCAAATTTTCATGAGAATTGATTTTCGAAATTTGAACAGTGTTTCTAAATTCATTTAATTGAACATTCATACTTATCGAAAAATAAACTATTGGCGAAAACAATTTCGGAATAATTTGAAATAATGAATTCTTCTCGAGGTTATATTTATATATTCTTTGTCGAATGAAAATTATGCAAGTAGAAATCAAGTCATAACTGAACTATCACGGACTTTTCAGATGACAATATTTAATGAACGAGGTATATTTTTTCTATCTACTCATTTATCATGCAGTCTCATTTTTATTGCTTTGGGTATGAATTTGAACCACAATAGCTTCTGACTTTTTGGCATTCTCATCAATCGTCACTGAACTACTCCGAAATTAATAAATCTCAATGTGTAAATAATACAATTTGAAAGTTGAGATTGCAAATGATATTTATCAATAGCGTTCTTTCGTATCTCATCGAAATCTCCTTGAAAATATAGTATATTCGAGCAAAAATTTAGTGAAAAAATCTTTTTTCTAATTTTGACATATAAAGTGACACTTTTCAAAACTCATCGACGTTATGAAACGTCTTACTTTTCGTAACTAGTTACGAAAAGTAGAACTTTTCGCAACTGGTGATGAAAAGTAAATTTCGCCATTGATTGTGAAAAACACAGAATCGTTGTGAGACTAAACTACTTGAACTATGTACTTCCTTACTTCCTTCATGTATTACAAATTATGAAGATCAATACATTAAATATTCAGGTAACTGTAACACGTGAATGGGAAAATTAATTATAAATATTAATTACACAATTTGAACAATTATTGATATTGACCCCAGCGGACAACGAAGTTTTTTGTATAGCATTAATTTGGGTATTTTCTTTGTGATTTTCTCCAAGAATGTTTGTCGCAATCTTCTGTTTATTAATTATGGAATTCTCCACGTAACCTTCAGCAACTGTATTGGACTTCCATCCTCCATGCTGTTTGATTCTCAGCAAATCAGCTCCACAATCCGCAAGCAGAGTAGTGGATGACCGCCGAAAACAGTGACCAGTATACAAAGAAGGATTTGGCAACTTGAAAAACTGGGCGATAATTTTCGGAATATTTCCAAATGTATTTATACCTACAGGTTGCACTTCACATCTTCCATTCAAATATTTCACAAAAAATCTGTCATGCTTAACATTTGATGGCCTTAGATTAACGTATTTTTTAAACATTTCGAAGAAGTTCATACCTTCAAAAGCTCCAGCGGTTATAGCAAATTCTCGATATACTTTCGTCTTTGTGTTCGGAATGGTAACTTTAACAAACTCCTCCTGAAACACTACATTTTCTACGCGAAGAAAAGTTAATTTACCTTTTCGGCAAGCTCCAGCAACTCCAACGATCAATGCTACCTTATTCATTAAATGTTGCCATTCGGAAGCTTCTTTCAGAAAATGGGCAATGTTTTCTTTACTGAAAACTTTCGACTTTTTAGGTTGGTAACCTTCAGAATGACGTTTTAAAAAAGCCAGTATATTTCTTGATATCAATATTTCTCTTCAAGCACAATTCGGTTCTTAACATCGAATATGAGCTCCATAAGGTCGAACTCTCTAGTAGCAAGATAGAGTACACAGTTTATTCCATAAGAAATAATCAACTCGAACAAGTATTTTTAATTATGACTGATTGACATTCAATATAAAAATCTACTACTGTCATAATGTTTTATAAGGTAACTAATAAAACAAGCAGGAGTGTATATTCGAATAATCTCATTATAACACTCCTCCTCACGAACTGCTTGAGTAGAGTCCAATGCCCTTCAGGAACATTAAATGACGATTTCCATTCAAGGACTTTGTTAAAATATCGGCCAACATTTCATCGGTCTTTTTATAACTTATTTGAATGTCACCATTCTTCACAAGATCTTTTATGAAGTGCTCTTTTATTGAGATGTGTTTTGATTTTGAGCTCACAATCGGATTATATGCTAACTTTTGTGCAGCTTGATTGTCGTTGTATATTAAAATTGTTTCATGATGGCATCCCATATCATTTATGAGATTTTTAACATGAACTGCTTCTTTTGATGCCTCTGTTAAGGACATGTATTCAGCTTCTGCTGTTGACAATGCTACTGTCCTTTGTTTCCTCGATTCCCAACTGACTGAGGAGTTGGCAAAAATGAAACAATAACCAGTATAA